>OX422187.1:6158204-6395704 GCA_949130485.1 Agelas oroides | reverse complement strand
ACTATTCGAGGGCGGCATTTATTTATTTGGAATTCCCGCCTGCAGACATCAATGATGGCTAGATAAGGTACGTACGAGTGAGACGGTGAAGGTTGCTAGACGCTGTCAGTACTACACGCAGCCTCTCAGTCCTGCTTTCAGCCGTGGAAAAACGACTTGTACAACACAAATAGCCCTAGCACTAGCATGATGACCGTCGTCAGAAATTATTCGCACACGCGTGCACGTGTAGCGGTACTAGCCGTGGTTACTATCTGAGGGCGGCGTTTATTTTGTTCAGAGCTTCGGATTGTGTGGCTACTATTTGAGGGCGGCAACTATTCGAGGGTGGCGTCTATTCGAAGAAATACGGTATTATCAAGTAATATGATCCTGGTTTTATGAGCTGAAGGATGAGTGAAAATACAGCATGTGAGAGAAGTGTATTCTGACCAGTGCATTAACCCTTTAACAACTGATGATGCCATATGGCGTCATCAGATTTTGGCCGCATGTTATGGGTTGGCGCAATCCGTTTTGAAGATAGGTTCTGCGCTAGCAGAAAGGGTGGGACAGGGGGAGGACAGGGGGAAGTGGGTGGGTGCACCGCTCTGGCTGACAGTACATGGTGGCTGTTGCAGCTTGCTGTAGAAAAACCCTGGTCAGCGCCAGGTGGGCCATTTGTCTGCTTTCTTGCACAAACGGGCATAGAAAACGCTCCTTTCACCTTGTAGGGACTCCATTTCTGGCATTTTAGGCAGCTTTTGTCCAGAGGAGCGCTCTCTGGTTGGAGTGCCCTGACTATTGAATGCTTGCTAATGAGTGGGTGTGTCCAAGGTCATGAACCTACAGAGAATGTGTCACCCAAGTTTCCAGTGCTAGTTCCAAGCAGAAGTGAAAACACGGACCATGGAAGGTATCCATAGCCTAATAAACACTTCCAGTAAATAGCCTACGGTTGTTAAAGAGTTAAGGGATTTATTCCTCACTTCTTCTAATGAGACATTATAACATGATGTATAAGCCATTACAGTTTAACGTTCATTGCCCATAATTTTCAAGACATCATGATATTAGTCTCACGTATGCATACACACTTCTTCTACCATCAAGGCTCCCATCCAGAGGATTGCAGACCGCATTGCTGGCTACTTTGTACCAGTCATCCTGATTCTCTCCCTGCTCACTTTCATTGTGTGGATCATTGTGGTTGAAGTCTGCCGCAACACTTCAGCACACAAGGTGGGGGGCAGTGTATAGTACTTAATATGGAGAACACTATACAGTTACTTCCGTTCACACAGTGAGGAGAATGTGCAAGCCATATTATCGTAAAGTTTACATTAACCATTTGAACGGCAGAAGCAATATTATTCATGACAGTTTATTAATGCAGAAGTTGTCCATTATCAGCGGTTGGAAACGGTGCCGATTTTCTCACCTGATACCCACAAAATCAGCCAATTATTTGAAGCTATTACTCCTACCTGAAGTAAAATATGGAGAACGCTTGATCCCTGTGGGCGAGAAAAAGCATCGTGTTTGGCAGCCCCCGGCTCATTGACGATCACCTGCGAATAAGTACCGCCTCTTGCTGTCTTTCTAACCAATGATGTCAGTCAAAAGGTGTGGCCTAGCCTCATTAGCACTTATTATGGAGGGGCCTACCCTCAAATCTCATTAAGCTTCTTAGCTTTGCACGGAAAGCACACAAACTTGTTGTGAGCATATATATATGGTAACCATGACGACAGGAAGTTTAATGTGACTATGCATATATGGTCACCACGTTCAGAGGGTTAACTGACCATCCACAATTCTCCCACTCCAATCCTGCTGTATCTCTACTAATAATCATTTCTGCCCCTCTGCACCATTTTCTTTCTAAAGTCCTATCACATGTACACTGCTACTAACAATGAATATTTCCTCTTCCTTCCCACAATTTACTCCATCCTCTTCCCACCATTTTCTTGCTCCAGGCCTGCTATGCTGGCAATGAGACTGTTAACACCACAAACTTGACCACATATGATAATACCAGCAACAACTCTGCTCCCTATGCCAACCTCACCTGCTCCAGATGCTTGTATGACATCAGTGATGTGTTTCTGCATGCTATCTCAGTTCTTGTGATTGCATGCCCATGTGCCCTGGGTTTGGCCACACCCACTGCTGTGATGGTGGGGACGGGGGTGGGGGCCCAGAGTGGGATCCTCATCAAGGGAGGAGAACCACTGGAGACAACACACAAGGTTAGCCAGACCACAATGCATTTTACAAGAGAATTGAGAGAACTGACACGTGCTGGAGGTTTGAGGTACTGGAATAGCAAGACACACCTTGCCTATTTGACTATTACAAGCCATAGCCATAACAAACGGTCAGGCTGGTGGGGTTTTGGCCCGACCACTTTTTCGCAGACTAAACATGCACATGCGCACTTTGAATACACATAAAGTCATACGTACAAGAACTAGTAAGCCGAGCCGTCTCAAAAGTGGCTGCCCATCATCGTGCAAATTTCACTGACAAAAAGGTATGTTGTGTTAGGATTTTCAGCCATTTCGGTTTACTCGAGGCCATTCCTTACTGCGACGAAGCTCGTGCTGCCTGCGGTAGGTGCGTGCAGCTAAGTTCATACGCAGAATCTGAGCCTCGTTCCCCAGGCCCCATCCAGCTTTCCATCGTTTGCAGGCAGTACATAGTGCCAGTGACAGAAAGCTGGGCGGGAGCCTGGGAACAAGACTACTCATTCAGTACTCAATGTAAATCAGCTTCCTGTTTACCCATGATCACAGCTAAGAAGCGATCTCCGAGCCATTTATTTTTGCTGCGGCGGTATGCCTTCCATACGTGGCTGCTATGTGCACTATGTTACACGCGCAATCTCCAATCACTACCTCACAGAGACTATGTGTAGCACCTATTGAAATTCTGTTTGCTAAGAATTGCAGAACATATGAGATTTGGGGCCTAAAAATGGCCTCAGAAGCGATTTCCTAGGGTCTAATTTAACAAACTTTTCCTGGGGGAGCATGCCCCTGACCCCCCTATAGCTAGTTGATACTACATGCGGTATGTAGACTTTGGCCACACCACCTTGAAATAGCTTGCTACAGCCCTGCAAGCTGGCCTTATGGAAGAGAAGAGGTAAACCAGAAATGGTTAAAATGGAGACAGAATTGGGAACAGAAATGGTACAGTATCTGCACTGTCTATGTATAGTGCTCTCACATGAGTTCTCAGTTCTCAGAGATTAATGAATATGAAGTTGTAGGGTCCTCTGAACTCTGCTTATTGACAGTACGCAAGTTTTTAAAAACCAGATGATGCTGCAGTCTGCAGTACTCTGAGTTGCATTATCTGTTTAAGGTCATTAATGCACATGGCCATAGTCCATGACTAAATTGTGAGCTGACTTTCGACTTCAGGACAGCTTGTGGTCCAGTTGTGGCGTTAATACACCAGAATTTTGCGACTGGGCCTCACTGAAGCACCAACCACACCAAGTTCCTCTGAAGCACCCGAATTTGTTAATTCAGCCTCACACTGGTAACTTAGCTGTGAGTCATCACTAAGCAGAGATCTCAAACTCTTAAACAAAAATGAGTGAGAACTCAATGCAGAATGAGTGAGATTGGTATGTACCATATGCTCCCGAAAATACGTCCCCTTCAAGCAAACACCCTTCCCCCTCTTTAACTTCTTGCATAGGTCTTTGTAAATGCCTTGTAGCAAGCGTCTTCTGGGCATGCTTTTTAGTAAGCTTTTGGTTTAGCTCTGTTGCCGAGTGTGTACACTCGAAATTGCTATAGCCTCTTTCTCTGGTCACCACCAAGGTTTCAATGCTCACAGTAGGCTACAAGCTTACACAGGGTCATCCCCTGTCACCACTAATGATGCAAGTTGCTTTGTTGCTTCTCGGCTTAGTATCAACACAACCTGTAGTACATGTTCAGCAAAGCTGCTGGCTGTTCTTCTGGAAAGTCACTGCTGTCATCATGATTTGTGACCTCGAGCATAACATCACAAGGAACCATGGGTATGCATAAGATTAACTGAATATTCGAGCAAACACCCCCTCCCCACTTTTGCCTCAAAAGTGTGTGCAAAAGGGAGGGACATATTTTCGGGAGCTTACAGTAAATGAGTGAGACATGTGCAATTGCCCTGAAAGAAAGTATCCATCCAATACTTTAGTTTTGCTGACCAATGCATACTGTTTATAGCTCATCAACACCATTGGCACAGATGGAATTCCGAATGCAACAAAAGGGCAGCAAAATTATTGCTGAGGATAGCTACTGCAATTGGTGTGCGATGTGTGCAATATGCATTAGCTTTGTTTACATGAAATTTGAGGCCTGAAAACAACATCCCATGAAGGTTTTCATGGACTTCTTAGCTACTTGGTGTGTGAACTACATAAGCTACACTGACAATTCTTCCTACACCATGGCTTGTGCAAAGAATATTGTAGTGCATGTGAGCAGGAGTTCCATGTGAAATGCATGTGTCTCACGAGAACCCTAAGTAAGATAGGCACACTGTTAATTCTGTCTCTCTACACATTCACCATGAAAAAGTCACCACAGTGTAGACAGGAATGACAAACAAAACAACCTTTGACACAGGAACTATCTGTGCCAATAGCTATATGGTCCAACAGCAAGCCATGTATGCTCATTTGAAGAAAAGTGAAATCAACAGGAATGGCCATGGTGACTGTTGCCGTTTCCTTTCACTGTTCCTGGTTTTACCACTTCTCCCCGAAATGGCACGAATACATGCAACAAGCATGAACAAGCAGTGAAATACATCTCTTTGAAACAAGGCAGGCCTTAGGTGGTGTGCAAAGCTACCAACTGTACAGAACATGTTTTCGCCAATACTAGGGCTTATCTGCTACACTGGTGTGAGTGGGAGATGGGAGTGTGAAAATAGCAGTCAGGTGATTGCACTTGGCCTTATCCATATTTGGCATAATTATGTAGGTAACAAAGATAACATGCAATTGTTCTTCAGATGTACATACTACTTTATCAAGTACATAGCTACAGCAGTATAAGGGTTCATGGTACTGCATATCAAAATTAAATGAGTGTGTCTAATTGACTGCATAATTGCTGGCACACAATTTTTTGGCATTGATTTTATGTGTGTAGACTCTATTTGCTTCAATTACTACAAGGAATGAAACATAGCCTCATTCCTACCTCCAGATTTGATCCCTTGTATCGTGTAGAAATGGGATAGCAAGCATGAGTAGCTATGCACGTTTGAACAACAACCAAGTTGCTTATAAAGCCCTCAAATGGAAATGTCAAAAATTAGAATGGTACCATGTAAGTTGCTTACCGAACACTCTCTTCCCAACCAGATCAAGTCTGTTGTGTTTGACAAGACAGGAACACTGACCCACGGCAAACCTGAGGTGACCCATGTGATGCTCTTTGTGGCAGAGAGGGTGTGTCCCCACCAGCTGTTTACAGCCATCGTTGGTTTGGCAGAGCAGAACAGTGAGCACCCACTGGGTGTGGCCATCACTGAGTTTGCCAGAAAGGTTTGACACACTGAGATCATCCAATTTTTGCCCAAAACATAAATGGCTGCAGTAAGCTGACTTATAAATTCTGCATGCTTGGCAACAGAATTAATTTCTAGTTTACAAGTGTTAGGCTTGACCTCAAATGTCGTACTTTCAAACGTGTGCACAAAAGTAAAGCATGGTAGTTATTTGTCTTTTGCTGCAAAGCTTTTTGAACAGACATTTGGCTATACACCAATAGCACATAGTCTTGTACCCAGATCCCACCTTCTCACAAGGAAAATGGTCTGGTGAACCAAGTCAAATTTCTTGGGCTAGCACACACTCTTGCAACTGTGTAACCTAGCAACATTCCAAAGATTCTGCACACAACCCACTAAGAAAAGTATGGATACCCGAGTAGAGATAACTAATTTTACTGCTGTAAGGGAAGTGCTACCTAATAATTAACGATCGCACAACCTCATTGGTCTTTACCACTTATTTAGAATAAGCCCAATAAATTGAACTTCATTCACAAGACCGTTTCTAACCGGGAGGCATGCGTGGGCTGGGCACAAGACTATTGAGCACAGTCCAGAGTGGTTTGTCACTTCTTAAAATGGCTGAATTCATGAGCAAGTCCTTATGCTCATAACAACAAGTGACTCACATGCAATTTCTACTGTCATCCATATACAATACATCCATGTACAAATTAAGCAATCAGCAGTGAATAAGATAAGCTGTGTAGTAGCCTGGCATGTTTCTTACTTGCTTTCTAAAACACATTCGCTGCTGATGGCCTAGGTAAATGACACTCTTAATGTATGAATGTCAGCACTGATTGTATTGAGCATAGCAGCTAGCTGTGTCGTCCCTACACAGGAGCTGGGAGGGAGTCTACAAGGTGAGTGCAGCAACTTCCAAGCGGTTTCTGGTCGTGGCCTCCACTGTGTGGTGAGTGGTGTGGAGAGGTATGCAGTGAAGGAGGGAGAAAGCTCAGAAACGCTCACTAGACACCTGTACTCCTCAACTGAAGTCAGTCTCGTGCCAAGCAATATTCAGGACCTTGTAGGGACTGCACATCCACAGAAGAAGTACAAGGTTAGCATACTCTGTCCAAGACCCTCTCCCCAGGTTTTCAGTTTCCTAAGTTGAACAGAGATTCCAGGAGACATTTGAGCAACATGTCAACAGGAATATCAGTGCTTGGTGGGCCTGTTATGTCAGAATGTGGTTTTAATGAGATCTGTTTATTTTGATACACAGGTATTCATTGGCAACCGAAAGTGGATGATGGCTAACAATGTGCGTGTGACAACTGAAATGGAGCAGAACCTACAGAGATATGAAGAACTTGGGCAAACTGTAGTGCTGGCAGCTGTAGATGGTAGGAGAGACTAGTATACTAATAGCCATTGTCAACAGAATCTACATATGCTCAACTAGATTATTACAGAACATTGTGGGGGCGAGGCTCAGTCAGCAAATGCAGACTACAGACATCCTACCAGCTGTGAAGTGTATGAAGCATGCACAGCATGGCTAAGCTTCATACCGTCAAAGCATATGACCGTGGCCCCATCCAATGAGCAGCTTGGCTTACATTGTCTGCCAGGCAGATAGTCCATACTTGAGCGAAACCCTGTAGAAACTGTAACTAGAAGTGAGAACTTGAACCTCAATTTAGCAGCCTTGACTGAATATTATGGTCAGGATGGCTGTACTTGAAGATAAAACTTTGAAGGTTGTGTGTCATGTATAGTTGCCCTTGTCTGTCATGCATATAGCTACATCGTCTTTAAAGCTTAAAGAAAACTGAGGATGTAAATGGATGGCAGGAGCAACTAGTACTGAACTGTGGTAATAGTCACGGCAACAGTGACTATGCAATGACTCCTCTCCTTCAGGTATCCTACTGGGAGCTCTGGTGATTGCAGACACCATTAAGCCGGAGGCTCCAGCCGCCATACATGCCCTGCACAAGATGGGGCTGAGGGTGGTTCTGCTTACTGGAGACAACAGGAGAACTGCACAAGCCATCGCTGAGGAGGTGTGTGTGTATGTCGTGTATGGTGTGTGTGTGTGGTGTGTGTGTGGTGTATGGTGTGTATGTGTGTGTGTGTGTTTGTGTGTGTGTGTTTGTGTGTGTGTGTGGCAGAAGACATAAGTACATTTGAAGGAGCCATGATTGTGGTGGCAGGCAAATAGAATTCAGTGCTAGTTTCAGCTTAGAATGTAATTTACAGTGGTCTGCTACAGTAAACTGTATGTGTTGATAGATGACCGTTTGTAAGAGCTAACCAGTACACATTGTGGCAGCCTTGAGTTCATTATCAACCAACAGACATTGAGTATAATCTAAATTATTTCAGGTTGGCATTCCACCAGAGGAGGTGTATGCTGAGGTACTTCCCAACCACAAGAAGGAGCAGGTGGCTATACTCCAGGAGGATGGCACCAAGGTCAGCAGCAAGGAAAACCAGAAATAACTTAAATGGGTTAAGGACTTTCTGGCTGAAAAGAATTGATTGCTTATATATTATGCAAATGCTAGACAAGGGAAATTCTGGAAGTAAAGCTAGCTGTTTCCTGACATGAAATGCTCATATAATTTATATTATTATTATTATGATAAACACACCGAATAGAAGGGTGCAAAGATAAGGTACATAGAAATTATAAAGATACAGCAACTGATACAATTGCTTCCAGTTCACTGTGGCTGAAATGAGGGATAAAAGTGTGCATGGAGCGAATTTCTCTGACTAGATTACCAATGGCAATGTGATCACATGCATAAGACTTACAAAGACTAGTGCCATACAAATAGTTGTATCAAATAACGTTTGAATTACAGGCGCGAGAACTGTCAGTAAACATGGTACGAACAAGAGATGAAGGATGGAACATGGCAGAAGAACATAAACTACTAAACGTATTATAAACAATATTGTGGATACTGGCAACAGAGCCAACAGAGACTATGACAATTTGTTGCAAGGCTATTTAGACCACAGCGCCAAATAATTACTACACAAAAACTTACCTCTTCCTCTCCTTGCAGGTGGCAATGGTGGGAGATGGTATCAATGACTCTCCTGCCCTTGCCCAGGCTGATGTAGGCATTGCTATTGGCACAGGCACTGATGTTGCAGTGGAGGCCGCTGACATTGTGCTCGTGAAAGTGAGAGAAGCTACTGTAGGGTTAGGGCCCTCTTGTATCAATGCAAATGTCAGCAACCCTGAGAATGACACCATCACTTCTTGCTGAAAAGCTGCCAGTTGGCAGTCCTTATCTGTTTGTTGGGGCTGACACATTTTCCTCTAGCAGTGCCATCAGTGCTTAAACTGATTTGAGAGGTGTGCTGGATGGCAAGAACAATAGCTGATGGCCTTTGCTTATCATGTAAATTAAAGTAGGTGAAAGCATGTCTTCCCATTTGTGCGTTAAGTAAACTCAATGACCCTCCTTCAATACTTGTAAAGCCATTTAACTAAGAAAAAGATTTACCATTATCTCCATGGGAGAATCTTGGGTTTGACCTGTTCTACCCATGCTAATAAACTTCTCATACTTTGTATAATTTTACAGGACAACCTAATTGATGTTATTGGAGCAATTCACCTCTCCAAGCAAACAGTGCGCAAAATCCGTATGAACTTTGCCTGGGCTCTTTTCTACAACACAATTGGTATCCCTATTGCAGCTGGGGTACTGACACCAGTCGGGGTGCAGCTCCAGCCATGGATGGCCAGTGCTGCCATGGCACTGAGCTCTGTCTCGGTGGTCTGCAATTCACTCCTGCTAAGATACCTCTGGTACACTTGAGTGTGTTAGCTCTCTTCACATAGCCTCATTCCCAGGCTCTTGTGTTTGCATGGGAACAAGGCTACCTCTCACAGTGCATGAAATACAACCTATAAATGATTAACAGTGACATGACAATGAGTAACATTTGCTGGTAGCACAGACACTAAGTTTCTGCCAAATTCCCAGACATGCATGCACACATATGCATACACAAATTCATAATGCACACACGTCCCCCCCCCCCCCCCCCTCCACACACACACACACACACACACACACACACACACACACACACACACACACACACACAGCTATCACAAGCCCCAGATAGAGAACTACCAAGATCACGCTTATGCTCCTCGCAGGAGAAAGGGTGGCCAATACGAGATACTACCAGGGACCTCCAGCCCTTCTTCCACTCCCACCCCCTCTCGCTCTGAGTATGGCTCTATATGAACTCTAGAGCAAGTCCAGTGTTGTCTAAACTCAAACTAAAATGCATTTTAGTAAGGCTTGTTTTGTTAGAACTAAATTTATGCTGCCCTTGTCTGTTGATTATACTTCCTTTTGTGATTAAGTATTCAATTGAAATGAAACCACTACTCTGAGCATTAAAAAATGATGCACCTATTTTCGGCTTAGTCCCTTCATGATGTTCACAGAAACAAACTGCACATGTGCAAGTATAGGTAGAGTTATACCTTTGAAACCTGTGCTTACACTTATTATAGGCTGGTAGTAATTTTATGCAGCAAGCACAGCAAGGCTAGCTATGAGTTAAAGAGATGTCTTCATCTTATGAGTTACTTTGACAACGATCATGAGTAGCTTCATATCTAGGCTCCTTGTAGCAACCTGGCATCTCAGTAGGTACGTAAAGGTTTAGCTTACAGGCTATAGAGACGAGGTAAGGTATGTTAATACTGAGACTATTGGGGTCTACACAGTATAAGAGCTTGCCAATCTACCTTTTAGCTGATAATGAACGTCCTCTTTCATGCGTGCCATATTTGAGATGTAAAACTGACAACGACTCCAGATGTGATACAGTTGATTATGTGAGATTTGGCATGCTACTTGTACTGGGTGCTTTTCTGACACTACTCACTGCTTTTACAGCTTGCTGCCAGCCTTATTTGATGTGTATTCGAAGAAAGTACAAGGTTACAAAACAAAACAACGGTGTGAAATGTTGACTGATAGAACAGTAAATGTAGCAGTGCTGTGACTCACTTCTTTTGAAAGTCAAGTTAATAAGGAAATAATTTTTGTGTAATGTTAATTTTGCCACTTATTTGTGCTCCAGCCTTGAGTTGGCCATTTCTTAAGCTAATTTCCATTTGAGTTAATCACACATGTTCAGTAAATTCAGTTGCATGGTGAGCTATACCCCTAGCACAACATACAGTGATATCTAACTAGTGAGACAGTTGGTGCGATCGTCACAAGCTGTGAGCGTCAAGCTGGCTTAACATGTCTGTACAGAGGCAAGTGGCATGCAAGGATGTTTGCTCGCATTTTGGTATGTGTCACCAATAGTACACATATGCATGGTATGGTAAAATGGAAGGCCTGGGGGCTTTACAATGTGAATGACATAAGGTATAGACAAGTGGTAACCAGCCCTTCTTCCACTCCCACCCCCTCTCGCTCTGAGTATGGCTCTATATGAACTCTAGAGCAAGTCTAAACTCAAACTAAAATGCATTTTAGTAAGGCTTGTTTTGTTAGAACTAAATTTATGCTGCCTTTGTCTGTTGATTATACTTCCTTTTGTGATTAAGTATTCAATTGAAATGAAACCACTACGTACTCTGAGCATTAAAAAATGATGCACCTATTTTCGGCTTAGTCTCTTCATGATGTTCACAGAAACAAACTGCACATGTGCAAGTATAGGTAGAGTTGTACCTTTGAAACCTGTGCTTACACTTATTATAGGCTGGTAGTAATTTTATGCAGCAAGCACAGCAAGGCTAGCTATGAGTTAAAGAGATGTCTTCATTTTATGAGTTACTTTGACAATGATCATGAGTAGCTTCATATCTAGGCTCCTTGTAGCAACCTGGCATCTCAGTAGGTACGTAAAGGTTTAGCTTACAGGCTATAGAGACGAGGTAAGGTATGTTAATACTGAGACTATTGGGGTCTACACAGTATAAGAGTCCAGCCATTAGCTACACAATTTGTTTTTGCAATAGAATTATTGCACAATCCTCTTGTAGACAATACAGACTACCTGATATCTTGGTGTTTTGCTTTCCTGTATGCCTTTTAGCAACTCCAAACTGTTTTGTGTAACTTGCCGGAGCAAATGCTAAGTGTCTGGATGCAGTTCCATGGCACAGCTGGCTTCCGCTTCGCACACGCAATGCACTCCATCAAGTTTGGGTTGGCCATTTGTGTGACCAAGGTAAGAATTGACCCACCCTGTATTGTGAGGATTTGTGACTCTCCCTTCCAGTAACCCCCAGTCAATCATCTCTAGGAACCAATGTTCCCCAGTCATTCTAGTGATTCTACCCCTGCTCTTCCGCTTCCGTGTATTATACTGAACGCAAACCGAAGAACGAAAATGGGGGAGGCCTGGGGACGAGATTATAGACCTTCATCAGGCTTGACAAAATCTGTAGCTATAGCAAAGCATCCACATTGCTCAGCTGTACAGATTTGGTCAAGCCTGACGAAGGCCCACATCGGATCAAAACGTTGCTGAGAATGTATTGTATTGTTATATTAAAGTTTCTGGAATAATACTATTCCCTCATATACCGCTACGATTGCACGAAAGTTTAGACAAGAATCCAGCTGTTCAGGGATCCACCATGCCACACAAGAGGAAATTATAGAGTGCATGGTCAAATATACAGTTAAGTGGACTCCAGCCTGGTTTCTGTGCAGGGCATAGCCTGGGTATGAGGCCAAAGTCCAACAGTAAGTCAGTCACAAGGTACAAAATGACCAAACTTAGCTTATAGACTGAACTCCATTGTAGGAGTAATTTGCAAAGTTGGTAAAATTTAACCTTCTTGCAAAATATTAAAGTTGGTATTTCACAGCAAGTCCACTTCTAGAGAAAATAATTTTTGCAGAAGCCATCAATCAGAGCAGAAGCTAGTTGGTAAAAGCATGATTGTGATGAAAAAGTACTGATCACTTCTCATAAGTAATGGAGATACCACACATAGAGGAGGGCGGGCCAAGCTGCAAGCTGTTTTTTTTTTTTGTCAGACATGAAGGGGGGATATCAAAGCAAGGAGAGAACATCTCAAGACTGAATTGTAAGAGTGGAAAACCATAGATGATCCCATGGAGGTGGTGGAGGAATTGGCTAAACACTGAGAAGATTTTTGAGAAACAGCAGAGAGATGGTGGTCGAATGATTACAGAAAGGGAAGATAGGACGTGTGGGCAAGTAACGTGACAGGATGTCTTAGGTGCTGTGAGGTGCCTGCGAAGGGGCAAAACTTCCGGTTCAGATGGCATCTTAGATGAAATGATGGCATATGGGGATTTAGAGTGATGGAGACTTTGGCCCAACTGATGAACCTAGTTATTACAGGGGCGTAACTAGAATAATCAGAGCGAAGGGGTGAATGCGTAGCTATTGAATCGGACTTGACTAAACAGAAAGCATGGACCACAGAAGACACCATCCAGTGATGCAGAGTACCGAACCAAAGGAAACTGCTCAGTGCAGTACGATTGATAACGCCTTTTATTGATTATTGACTGGATACTCTTTGAGCTTAGCAGGAATGGTCGAGAGAATCTGATATTTCTGCTCATCGGACAATGAGAAAGGAGACTGAACGGTACCTAAATCGCTTGGATTGAAGCGGCAAGCAGATGACATTGCTGCAACACGAGGGTCAACCTCAGCATTTAGAATTGGAATTTCACTCTCAGTACCTGCTTCATGCAACTGAAAGAAGCGTAGAAGCCATGGATGATGCCCACACTCATGTACAGGTGCACTGTACAAACAGCTTAGCAGCTATGAATAATGAAAGACACTGAAGTGCCAAACCCTCGGCGCAGCAGTGCATGTGATTGTACTTGTGTGTTAACTAGAATCGATCACTGTCTCATGAACAATAGTATCATGACGTTTGCTCTCGAGTTGATATGGCACGCTTTTTGATATTAATTCATTCCTAACTGTCTGTCCTCGAATCTGTTCTGACAGCTAGGCACTTGGGCCTAATATTAACACAGTGCAGTACATTACGGTTATTTGACATCATGCAACCTACATTAACACAGCTATGCAATATGACATTGCATTGTGGTCATTACATCTATACTATATTTAGAGCAGCAATACATCATTGTTACTATTTATACACACGACACAGCACAGTGACTAAGTTATGACTTAGCAATAATAACTATCTCATCAGGCCCGTAGCCAGGATTTTTAGAAGGGGGGTTACATGGGTGTCAGATGTGTATGTATGCATGCATAAGAATGCAAGAGTAGGGGGGTCTGGGGGCATGCCCCCCCCAGGAAAATTTTAGAAATTAGATGCTCTGAGATTGCTTCTGAGGCCATTTTGGGGCAGAAGCTGAGCCGTAGTAGCTACATGGCTCGCGGAGAAATTTTTGGCTGTCCACATGACTTCGAATTTCCAAGAGAGAAGCTACTAAGGTTGGCAGAACAGCAGGTTGGGTGACATCACTGGGAAGACAACTGGTGAACTCTCGAACGCCTGAAATAGCAATTTATTTACGCACGTATTTACGCGCGTCCTTTCATCGTAGCGGCGTAAACAACTTACCCGAGCGTTCCGCGCTGGTCCTCCATGAACGAACTCGCATAGCTGCGACCACAATTGTTTTGACGGCAGTGATTCTCAATAGCATCGAGGCTAGTGGACCAATTTCAAACGGTAGGGCACTTAAAATGTACAGTTAAGCGGTGCATATGAAATCTTTTAGAGGCCAAAAGGGGGGTTCGACCGAACCCCCTCGAACCCCCCCTGCCTACGGGCCTGCTCATGCTTACTTTGTGCATTCTATCTCGCTCTTTCCTCTGCACAGTTTGCTCAAAGGTTTCAGAGTCTCTCATGCTTGCCATGCGCATTCTGTTTTGTTCCTGCCTATACAAAGTTCGCTCATGAGTTTCTGACGCTCTTTTACAGGCCTTGTGCAACTTATCTTTAGCTTTCCTAGCTGATTTCACACTATCTGATTCTACTGATATCATACGTTTCATAGCTTTCTCTCGCAAATTACACTCTGCTTTTCGTTTGGATCGAAAGACATGATCACAGCGTTCACATGTCATCCGTCTTACGGGTACAGCAGTTTTACACTGCGGGCATACCTTTGTTGGAGGCATACATACTGCCAATGGCCAATAATCGAACTCGCAAAGAACGTCTCTCCCAAGAACAAAATCGCCGCTAGCCACGTGGTCCAGATTCATACGCATGCGCGTTTTCCGCGGAGTAAAAAATTTTTATTTTTTTATTTTTTATTTTTTTTTTTTGTCGTCAACTCAACTGGTGATTCAACACACACATGCACTGCACGTGATACAACAACAACAACCACCAAAAAATGTATAGTAAGTGACGTATGTACAAAACAAAAAGGAAACTTGGGTGAAACAAAGAGATTAAAAATCTGGTGTAATATAGGACTCAGTGATGGCAAGGTCTATGGCTGCTGGAGGGTGGGCGGCTTGGCCTCGAGAGGATCTTGCTTCTCGTAGGGCTTGGATGGCTGAACGGATAAGGGAAAAGGTCAGACGACACCTTAGCCACCAGAGTGTGGTGCTGTATGGATGATCCCACTTCTCAGCGAGCATGGAGGCCAGGCGTTTGTAGAAACAGGTTGCCTCTCTCCCCATTCCTCCTGTGGCCGAAAAAACAAGTGGAGTGAAAGACGAGTGCTCCACCTCGCGTATCCTCTGTTCATAAGCTCGTTTTTTCTCTTTCTCATGCTTTCTGTAACAGGCGGAAGGCGTCTGGTTCTTGTTAGAGGGGGCGTGGGGGTTGAAGACTCGCACATCAAAAAATGTCTTTTCAAATCTCCCACCCCACACTCCATTTGCTGAGACATCAAGCCTCGCCCCGTCCTGTGAATTGGCAGTGGCTCCAGACAGTTGGTCTGACGTAGTTGGCTGCAGGTTGGGTTCAATGCACACCTCGCTACACACTTCTGTGAGGAGATTGGCCGTAAGGTCGCGGATTTCATTGTGCCTGATGGAAGGAAAACCTCCTTTGGCACATGAGAGTGCATGTTCAACAGTGAAATGGTTGCCGCAGTCGCACATGGGCGGGAGATTTGAGGGAGACCATCCGTATCGCAGGGCCATGGCATCGTGGAAAGCAGCCCTATGCAGTGAAAAGCCATGTTCCTTGAGGGGGAGAGCTGTGAGCCAGGTGGAGGCACCTTTCTCCTTGGCTAGATCCACTGCTTTCTGCAGTTGGGCTGGCAAATAGCTGTAGAGGTGATCTGCTTCTTTGGAGCTCATTTCTTTGTTCCGATTTCTGATAGTGGCCTTGCTCTGCAGCTGATCGGCTATGATGTCATATCCATACTCCTGGTTTTGTTCAAGGATGTGAGATACGAGGGAGAAGGTGACTAGTTGGGAGGACTGCAGTTCTTTCTCTGCATTCTTGGAGGGGATTCTTATCCCCAAGCCCCCATGCCGTGCTGGTAAGGCAAAGAGGGCACATTCCTGGTCATTGGGTGTGGGCCTACTAGTGAGGGCGGGCAGCAGCTCCGTTCTCAAAGCGGTGTCAAGTGGGATCAATAGGTGACTAATATTAGGGGTTACCCTGCTCAGGTAGGACCATTTGCTTGAAAGGCCATGTACCAGGGCTGAGTAGGCAGCATGGGGCTGAGACTTTGCGATCTCACTGAGGAGGGTAATACTTGATGTCCATTCCCCGACCTTAGATCGCAGGTGTTCCTCGATGAAGTCTGGGGAGCCCAAGGCTGCACCAAGGTAAGGCCTACCATTTGGGGTGATGTTAACCCCTGAGCCAGCAAAGATCTTGGCTGCATTTTGGAGGTGCAGGTCTTTAGTTACCAGCCATGTTTTGGAAGGATTGGCAAAGTAGCCATAGCTGGGGCCTTCTGTGGTCAGTCTATCCCACCAGCTGCGTAGATGTTCAAGGGAGCCAAAGGCAGCGGAGTCATCGGCATACCAAACTTGCTTGCAGGGGCCGTTCAGCCTTCGAATGAGAGGGATTGTAGCCAGGCCATACATGGCCATGGCTAGCGGGTCACCTTGTGTTGTTCCTTCCTGTGAAAGGATGACATCACAATCCACAAAGAGCTCTGTTGGGGCTCTGTAAGAGTTGACTAGGATGGTGGCAATTGGGGGACAGAGGCGTCTGATGTTTTGCAGTGCTACTTGGCGGTTAAGGGAGTTGAATGCATTCGTGGCGTCTATGAGTAGGGCAGCTTCGCATTCCGCTGAGTCAAATGCTTGACGTGCTGCATGAACAGCAGCCTCAATCCCAGAAATCTGTCCACCACACATCTGCTGGCAGCCTGATGCATCCTGGATATCTTGCTGTGTGATGGAAAGGATGGCTTTAGCAATGATACGGCGGGGCGTGTCTCCAATGCCGATTGGGCGGACTCCAGGATGTTTGTCGAGTGCGATGAGACGACATGCAAGGAGTGGGGCTATGGATGAGGGGTGCACATATGAGGTGCTGATCCTTATGGCAACTGATGCAAGAGAGGCGCAGAGGTCTCTTGATGCACCCTTGTGGCTGGTGCAAAGACGTCTCCATTCGTGGGAGTCCAGGCCAGAGGGGCCGGCGGCACCATTCACTCTCAAGGCAGCTGAACGGATGACATTGGCGTCTAGAGACTCAAATATCACGGGGTGGGGGTCCTGTGGTTCATTTGGAATTATACATGAGTTATACACTGGTTGGCCTACGGGGTGCTTGCTGATCAGTGATTCTCTGACAGTAGGTGAGTTTGGGTCGTCTGGGTTGACAGGATCGTCAAGATGGAGAATGCCCCCTTTCTCCTCCCTGGACAAGAGGTCAAGGGCGGCCTTACACTTCCCCATGAACATCAGGTTGGAGAAAGAGCGAGCCAGGTTGGAGTTGACCTTGGTCGAACCACTTTTGGGTAGCCTCTGTTGTATGGCTCTGCCTTCCCTCACTAGTTCGTCCAATTCTCCGTTGGACCACCACCCCAACCTTCTCTCAAGGTGTGTAATGTGATGTTTGGTCTTAGAGGCCCTGCTTGGCTTTTGCAGGAGCAGTATTGGGAACACCAAGGCAGCCTTTAAGGCGACAGATTCCATAGCGGAGGCGGATCCGTAGGCTGAGTAGAGCCTTGATAACTCCCTCACAAAGTCTTTTCCTGCCTTGCCAAAAGGAACAGTGAAGTGGTTGCGCCTCCAGTGGACTACTTCGGCGTATGTGGCGTCTAGGGATTTTGCAAAGGCCGAGCCACTAAACTTTCCCCATGTGAACGTTGGTGTGCTCATGGGGACATATTCTGGTAGCGGTGGGGGGTGCTCATCGAGGGAGAAAGGTGTATCAGGAACAGAGGGCTGACTTGGGGCACTAGTGTGTGCAGAGGAGTCGGGCGCTGAGGACGGAGGTCCGAGTTGACTGGTCGCGGCAGTGGTGGTTGTGGTTGGCGGGTTGGGGTTAGTATTGGCGGGGTTGGCGGTTCGTGTGACAGCAGGTTGGCGGTTGGTACAGTTCCCTAGCTTCCCGGGCAGGCAGTTATCGCAGGATTTCTTTGCCTTTCTACAGGCACAGCCCTTACAGGAGCCGGATCTGTTACACTTGCAGCACGCCATTTTATATCACGTGACCATCACAATTCAAGGTGTGGACGAATCAATGACTGGTACAAACGTAGGAGGGTATGTGGTTCTGAATAGAGATAGAACTTTCGATAAAGGACCCCAATAAATTTTAAGCGATTTTCTCTGAAAATGCTTCGTTGCGAAGCTAGAGTGTTTCCTGTTGGTACGGCTACGTGATACGGAGTAAAAAATGGCCGACTTATCACGTAGCCGTACCAACAGGAAACACTCTAGCTTCGCAACGAAGCATTTTCAGAGAAAATCGCTTAAAATTTATTGGGGTCCTTTATCGAAAGTTCTATCTCTATTCAGAACCACATACCCTCCTACGTTTGTACCAGTCATTGATTCGTCCACACCTTGAATATGCTTGTAGTGTTTGGGATCCTCACCTGAAGAAAGACATCGAGAGGCTTGAGGGTATTCAGAAGTTTGGGTTGAAAGTTTGTCTAAAGCGATGGCGATGTGGATATGAGGAACTCTTGCAACTCGCCAACCTTCCAACATTAGCCACAAGAAGAAAATGTTTAAAACTCTGCCTATTCTACAACATGGTTAACAGGCTTGCTACTTTTCCAAACCTTCCCACTGTTTTTAGATCCACTCCCTATGGCAATTCTATTCGGTCTATTAACTCCAGCTCCATGGTACAGCCACGTGCGCATTCAAACGTTTATTCAAACTCATTTTTTTAGATTGTGGAATAGTTTACCTTCAGATGTTAGTGCTATTTCTACCTTACCTGCTTTTAAGCGTGCTATTGTAAATTTGTTTTAGTTTTATCTTTTGTCTTTGTAGGTTATCAGTTTATATTAGCTTACTAGCTACTTCTGATGACCTGATATAAGAAATTTGTTCAGTAAAAAAAAAAAAAAAAAAAAAAAAGTACCGTAACCCTCGCTGCGCATGCGCGCCGAGGGTTAATTATCCAGGCTTCCGTTTGTATTACGCTGTATACTTCCTCTGGTGCATAGTATCGTCCCCAGCAGGGGTGGATCCAGAAATTGAAGAAGGGGGGGGCACACATAGAGTGGGGATGGTGCGGCCATGCGGCACGCGCGGCCCGCGCAGTTTTTTTTTGCGAGCATATATATAACGCACAACATTGTAGGGGGGGTCTGTGGGCATGCTCCCCCAGGAAAAATTTTCAATTTAGACCGTGTGAGAGTGCTTCTGAGGCCGTCGGAGAACACCAAAATTTATGGCAACTGGCTGTAACTTAGACGATTCATCGTATGGTCGTTTCTCGGAGCCCGATCCCTTCGGAATCAGCCTTTGTATGCAAGGCACTGCCACCGCTGTCTCTTGGGAGCTGCAGATTTCAGTGCTTATGTTTGCAGGACATGAAGCAGTGATTCATATAGAGATGTACGCTTTGTCGGAGTAGCTACGTGCGCTAAGCGCGCGGTAAACCTCCGCGTTTAGCGCTTGCTCAGTCCCGAAGCCCCCCCCCAACTTGTCTGTGCGTCTTCCACCACTAAGTGTTTTGTTGTTTGTGGGACTCTGACACAAGACTGTCTTCATTTAATTCACCTGCACGGTTTCACCACTTTGCTTTTATCCCAGCACATAGCACACAATATACAGTGGAACCTCTCTATAACGGACACCATTGGGAACCAACATTTTGTCCCTTATAGCGAGGTGTCCCTAACTCAGGGGCTTCCGGTATATTTCCGGTAGGCCTGGTATGCGTAATCGGGCTGTTGAGCACAACGTGGCTGTGTTTCCTTTGCTGTACGCTGGCAGGGAAGGCTAAGCAGAGGCTATTACTACGAGTAACAGTGCTAATCTAATGTCAAGATGTTAACTCCAGCAGCGATGGTGGACAATCTTGTTGAAAAGGTCGACGGGTGTCCGCTAAATCGGGGTCGTTCAGTATTGTTTGCGTACAGTTGGGACCGCGAAAACTGTCCGTTATACGGAGTAGCGGGGTGTCCGCTATTCAGGGTTGCTTAAGTATTGAAGTGAATGGAAGTCCGCTGTTGAGGGGTGTCCGTTAAGCGGGGTTCCACTGTAATTCCATCCATATGTACCCCTGACGTATTTTTATATGAACTATATTCTTGTGTTGTACGCGGTTTTAGTTTGAGAATTCTTTTGTATGCACCATAAGCCTGTTAGGCTGATTGCATATTAGTGAGTGACATTAAAAATTTTGATTGATTGATATAACTCATATTATGTGTAATAACCACACCCATCTTAATGTCACATGGTGCTATGAATATCATTAAATTTTACTCGGTCCACTCACATATGAAGTTAATGAATGGGGATGCACTTTGTTCACAACACTTCGAGTACGGAAGTAATTATAGTCGTGATATTCGGTATACAAAAACGCGTTGAACCGGAGGCAGTCTCTCAGGTGAAGAAGCTAATGATTTATGGCAGTCTACATGGTCCAGGTCAGACACACGGGTGGAGGATCATTCTATTATTGATGAATCCATGCATGGTTGATAACGCTGCAGGTGAAATTGTTCAGACAATGTAAGAAGTGACTTATTGAACTTGATACAGAGATGCTGCAGCCTTGTGTTTCACACATTGTGAGATGCTCTACAGCCTGCTATATAACCTCATTCCCAGGCCCCTGTCTGGAAACAAGTTTACCTGCTATACTGAAATTGAAATCACTGGTACGGCAACAAGGATTTTCACTACATAATTCGAGGGCTAGTCACTTGTCACACTTGCTTCTAGAAGTGTTTGTGACCAGGATCAAAATTGTTGAGCAGTGAAATCGTTCTTGGTCTGAAGCTCTTGATTGCTTGATTTATAGGTGGATCCAATTATTATCTGATGTAATCACGTGACTACATTTTGGTCCTGGTCACGAATGCTTCTATCAGCAACATACAAGTGGCTACCCATTGTATATAACATGGAAAACACAAGGCAGTAGGTAGCAGTGTTATCGGCAGCTCAATGCATGAGCTATACAGTATGATAATTTCCAGACTATCAAGTGAAAAAGTTCAGCATGACCCAGGTCAATATATTTCTTAGTCTCGTGCCCAGACCCCACCCGAGAAAAGGTCTGGTGACATTTAGCCGACCCCTCGGGCTTCATTAACGTTGATTACTTTCTGGGGAGAATTTTCCATCCGCATATCACATTGCAGAATTAAAACACCATCATGACACAGCATTTTTTTGGTGTGTATCAGTTTTCAACTGTAAGGTATGAATTTTTAATGAAGCCCAAGGAATCAGCTGGATATCACCTAGCGGGTGGGGTCTGGGCACGAGACTATGTTTCCAGGAAATTTAACTTGATGGATCTCATGGTTGATCACACTGCCAGCTACTGCTTTGTGTCCCTATAGGTGTATGAAACATCCAGACACCAGTCTGACTTAGCTACATGTACTCGGTACACTATAATTCTAATGCATGCAGCAAACTGTATTGTAGCAGCTTGCAGTGCTTTTACTTTGGATCAGTTTTTCAGTCACAAAAAAACTGCAAACTGGGATGCAGGCTCCAGTACACACACACCTTTTCAGGTCCATTTATTACTGCACTACAAATCATAGAGGGTGTATGTCAGTCTGTAACTGCAACATCATTTGCTACACAGAAATCATATAGCTGTGAAATGATGAACTTCTATAGGCATGATTTTCAGTATCCCCATCTTTTTTTTTTATTTCTTTCTTTTTTTTGATGAAAACTTTATGCAACTTGTGCAATGGATACATAAAATAGCAAAGGCTGATAGTATAATGTACCCAGGTTATAAAGATAGGTTATAGTTAACAAAACTTTTCTTAAACATACTAATATTATGTAATGAAACAACGGAGTAAGGTAAACTATCTATTACAATGAATGCCTTTGAGCCTCTCACAGACTGTTGTCTGTCACACAATTTATAAAGTTCTCATAGAAGTAGGCAAAGGCACAGAAAAGACAGTTGAAAACCACGTCCAGAGATGTAGCATCTCACAGTGTGGGAAACACAAGGCTGCAGCATCCCTGTATCAAGTTCAATAAGTCAATTTCACCGGCAGTGTTATCAACCATGCATGGATTCATCAATAATAGAATGATCCTCCACCCGTGTGTCTGACCTGGACCATGTAGACTGCCATAAATCTTCACCTGAAAGACTGCCTCCGGTTCAACGCGTTTTTGTATAAGCTTACTGAATGTCACATGACTATAATTACTTCCGTACTCGAAGTTTTGTGCATCCCGTCTCTGACGAAGCGGGCGCTGAAGCGAAACAATAAATCTAGTTTGCCTGGCCTAACCTGCAGAGGACTTTCCAGTAGAAGTGAGCTGCAGCCATACGCAGAGAGGTACCCAAGAGTTAAAAACCTGCGCAAGTGTTGGTAGATCTATTGTTGCTACAATATGGTAAGTACTTTAGATTGTAGTGACTGGAGGGTGACTGCCAGTGCTAAACTACATATACAAAACACCTCGCATTGTTTTAACAACCACTTGTTACCACGTATATTGAAATCTGGCAACGGCGGACTGCGCCGTTCGTCACAGGGTCAAATAGACATTTGCATAAAAGTACCAAAATTTCCTGGAGTTACTCATGGGAAGGAATTATGCAAGCCTTACCTTGAGTTACTCATGCATGGGAAAGAATTATGCAAGCCTTACCTTCAGTTACTCATGGGAAAGAATTATGCAAGCCTTACCTTGAGTTACTCATGGGAAGGATTTATGCAAAACACGCCACCAGTAACTCTTGGGAAGGAATTATGCAACACGTGTTTTGCATAAATCCTTCATATAAACTTTACAATATCTTCATGGGAAGGATTTATGCAAAACTTCTAGATAACCTGTTCGTCAGCGGCAAACTGTAAAAGAAAAAATAGGACGGGATATATCCTTCGTGGCGATCTTAGCTAGTCGCAGAAATATTATTTGGCGTGGTACCGACCGTATCCGAGGCCCTTGACGTACTAGTGCTAAGTAACTAGTCTCGTTCCCAGGCTATTGGGTACGAGGACTACTGAGTCGAACCGCTAAAGCATTCTCTTCGTTTTACGTTTATGTCAAACATTCTTGTTTGATACTGTGTAAATTACTTGCATGAAAAGGTTGCTGATGTTGTTATGATGATCGTGTCTTGCATTTTTGTGTCATGCAGGGAGTTTCTGATGCATTTGATGGGGTGGATGCTCCACTAACCGTGGTGCTGATGGTCGACGTTATGACAACCGCAATTTATTTGGGAATAAGAGCATTCAATGGCCCATTGCTGGCTGCTTTATTGATCCTGGCGACTGCAATTGCCATAATGATTTTGTGGACATTTTATTCTGTGGGCTGTGATTTCTGCAAAGCTAATAAGACACAAAACCAAAGCAAAGAAAGTGCTTGTCAATATTGTTATTGGAGTTGGAGGCTGTTTGTACCTCATAGGGGACAACCTTCCACCAATACTGCAGAATGATATATGTGAGCAGCTATTCAGCAACATCACAGGTGTGCAGCTGATGAATGTTACTTGCGGGCAGCTACTGACCAGTCTCACTGTAGGGCAGCTACCAAACGACCTGATCCCTGGTGTGACAATTCAGAATCTGCTTTATGGATTCAGCCTCAATACATATGGGAAAATGCTCCTTGCACTATCCATATTTCTTATTTATGTATTTCCAGCTTGTGTCTTCAAATTCAATACTCGTAACGAAACTGAAGAAAGTAACAATGAAAAAGAGGATAACTTTCCTGTAACCTTTACACTTGCCGCACTTGCAATGATTGTAAAAATCAATGCCTGGTTTTCACTTACGGTGTCGAATTCTGCTGGAGTATGTCCCCGAGACGAAATCATTGCTGGCTTTGTCATCTTTGGATAATTCGTTATCGGGTGGTTCATCATTATTGCCGTCTTTTTAATCGCAGATTGCCGTAAGGCAGATCAAGAAAGGAAACAAAAGAAGCCCATCAATTTGTATGTGATTCTGACTGTGATCATCCTCATTCCGAGCTTGCCAATCTACCTTTTAGCTGATAATGAACGTCCTCTTTCATGCGTGCGATGTAAAACTGACAACGACTCCAGATGTGATACAGTTAATTATGTGAGATTTGGCATGCTACTTGTACTGGGTGCTTTTCTGACACTACTCACTGCTTTTACAGCTTGCTGCCTGCCTTATTTGATGTGTATTCGAAGAAAGTACAAGGTTACAAAGCAAAACAACGGTGTGAAATGTTGACTGATAGAACAGTAAATGTAGCAGTGCTGTGACTCAATCTGCATTCTGTGTAGGAACTAGTGTCTTTGTATTTACATTTGTATTACGTTAATTACACTTCTTTTGAAAGTCAAGTTAATAAGGAAATAATTTTTGTGTAATGTTAATTTTGCCACTTATTTGTGCTCCAGCCTTGAGTTGGCCATTTCTTAAGCTAATTTTCATTTGAGTTAATCACACATGTTCAGTAAATTCAGTTACATGGTGAGCTATACCCCTAGCACAACATACAGTGTTATCTAACTAGTGAGACAGTTGGTGTGATCGTCACAAGCTGTGAGCGTCAAGCTGGCTTAACATGTCTGTACAGAGGCAAGTGGCATGCAAGGATGTTTGCTCGCATTTTGGTATGTGTCACCAATAGTACACACATGCATGGTATGGTAAAATGGAAGGCCTGGGGGCTTTACAATGTGAATGACATAAGGTATAGACAAGTGGTAACCAGCTGATTGAGTTCTTGCATACCAATGACACAATACATGGTTGTGTACAATGTGTGCAACTGATCATGACTGCTGCTGAGATTTTGCAACTTGTGACTAGAAATGCATGCTTGACAAAATTAGCTACACTCGGGTAAATTCAGAAATTAGCTCTTGTTCTGTACATGCAATGCCTCAAAATGTTGGTGGCAAAGTGGGAGGGTATAGTGTAGCAACTCCTGCACAAAGGAAAAGGCGATGACAAATTAAGAATTATGATCAACTGCTGCCCCTTTGGTTACATATATAGTATGGAGGGTATAAAGTTGTAATATCGTGTCAGCCTCTAAATTCCAACAATTCCTGGGGGAGCGTGCCCCAAGACCCCCATTTTATGCACGCACTACGAACCTGACCACTTCAAATCTGAAGGCTACGGCCCTGAAGCAGTGCTGCAAGGCCTTCAAGGATCTGGAGCTCAGAGACTAACCGGTCACCCACAAATGTCTGTTCCAGACAGTGAAATTGAAGACTCACTACAGTACTAGTGAAGACTGAAGTGCAGTGACAGATAGTCTCTCCACTCCACAGACGTGGCTAACTCAGTTGTGCTCTTTGGTGTCCAAGTATAGGAGTGGCAGCTTTTCTCGTGTCGTTCTCCCTGCACAAGATCGAGGAAGGTACGTTTATAAACTGTTGGAGCCAGCTGGTAAGGCTATTCTGACAACACATTTTATGTAAGAGTGTATACACAGACAAAGCTGAAAACTGCTGTGCATGCTACCTTAACAGGCCAGTGCAAACTCAACCATACGACGGAGATACTAGCTGGATGGTTGAAGAATCTCCTGAGCACCCCCGCTCAAGGTGTGTGGCTGATTAAGTTGTGCACACACTCTCCCTCACATCTCACTGTTGCTTTTGACAGCTACAGGATTTCATTCAAGCATTTACTGCTGATCTTATTTAGTGGCTGTCGATCAACCAACCTCCCCCCCCGCCTCTGATTAAGTCTCACAAGCCAAGCCCCCTCTGCAAGTCTTACATGTATAGATGGTTTACAAATGTCAATTAAGTGTCCTACTTCCAGAAGGCAAACGCACAATCTAATGGGAGCTGTACAGCAAGATTTTCACTTTGAGAGAAGCAGCTTCTTTTATCTTTTGGCACTGGTGGTAAGGACTTGATGTAGTGCTCTCTTGCATGTAGTTTTGCACCTAATGAACATCACAACTCTTGCCCTCGGGAAGTGAAGCCACATCCCATGAAAACCATTCTGTACATTGTCTGCGAGACAAGAATTGCCATGCAAATCTGACAAATTTAACAGGCAATTCTGTATGTAGGTTCATTGTCTAGTGCCCATATCGCCTTTCGTAACTTCTGTTAAGGGTGGGGCTCATATGTGCTGTGTAGATATGTGAACACCTGACACAAATCCATGCAGTGCATGTGAGCCCCACTCTTAACAGAAGTTCTGCACTACTGTACTTTGAGCATAGTTACACGACTGAAATACGTAACAAACTGAAATGTGGTAACACAAGTGAAATATGGAATGGAATGTTTGATATCTACCCAGGACTGCCACAAGTGTATGCAATAGCTAGTGTACCCTCACACTCACTCCTCACACTTCACTCTTCACACTCACTCCTCACACTCACTCTTCACTCACTCCTCACACTTACTCTTCACACTCACTCCTCACACTAACCTCATACTCTCTCCTCACACTCACTCCTCACACTCACTCCTCACACTCACTCCTCGCCCTAGAGAAGACCGAGCTGCTCAGAAGCAGAAGGTGGTGAAGGAGGCAGAGACTGACAGGAAGAAGGCTATGACTGGTAAGTCTCCCCTCGCACACTATAACATAAACATGTACATTATACTTCACTGGTAACACTACTTCCTTACCTTCCTGCCCTCTCGTCCTTTCCCTTGTCCTTACATATCACAAACTCACATGTGCCTTATCCATCTTCTCCCTTCCCCTCCTGTGCCACCACACCCATCACCTACATGTACACTGACACCACTACACATGTACAGTATGAATTGGTCACTTATTTGAGACTGAAGGATGCTGATGTTTGGATCAGTGAAACACCCTGGAATGCAAAGCAGATTACCCTAAAGTTTCTAATGTAGGTGCCACCCCAATGTAAGCACCACACCCATCACCTACATGTACACTGACACCACTACACATGTACAGTAGGAATTAGTCACTTATTTGAGACTGAAGGATGTTGATGTTTGGATCAGTGAAACACCCTGGAATGCAAAGCAGATTACCCTAAAGTTTCTAATATAGGTGCCACCCCAATGTAAGCACCACACCCATCACCTACATGTACACTGACACCACTACACATGTACAGTATGAATTGGTCACTTATTTGAGACTGAAGGATGCTGATGTTTGGATCAGTGAAACACCCTGGAATGCAAAGCAGATTACCCTAAAGTTTCTAATGTAGGTGCCACCCCAATGTAAGCACCACACCCATCACCTACATGTACACTGACACCACTACACATGTACAGTAGGAATTAGTCACTTATTTGAGACTAAAGGATGTTGATGTTTGGATCAGTGAAACACCCTGGAATGCAAAGCAGATTACCCTAAAGTTTCTAATGTAGGTGCCACCCCAATGTAAGCACCACACCCATCACCTACATGTACACTGACACCACTACACATGTACAGTAGGAATTAGTCACTTATTTGAGACTGAAGGATGTTGATGTTTGGATCAGTGAAACACCCTGGAATGCAAAGCAGATTACCCTAAAGTTTCTAATGTAGGTGCCATCCCAATGTAAGCACCCCCTAGGGCATATCGTAATTTTTTTCCGTTCCATTGTAAGCATCCTTGAACTTTGGAATTAATTTTAGGGGGTGCCTAAATTGTTGGAGCGGAAGTTGCACATCCACTTACGTGTGTGTGCTGAGCGTGAGCGAAATGGTGTCCATGACAGACTACTTCAGCCGTGCTAGTACAGAGTAATACGTCGCTGATTCCTTCAGATCCACGGAAAGTGAGAAGAAGATTGTCAAGTGACCTATGGGGTGACCCAGAAAGTGCTGTGTTCTGTACGCTAGACACCATGGAGTTTGTCCCACCGAAAGGAATTTGCCATTCCACAAAAGAACATCCAACGGTGATCGAAGAGCTTTTGTGACGGATCCCACTCATCTTTATAGACATGGTAGCCCCTCACCATGCACAACAGCTTCCACTCTTCTTCAGAGCCTATCATTGACAACTCCAATCTGCAACTTCATACGTGTGGCCCAGCTGTCCTTTTTCATTCTAATACATGTGCCAGGTGCTGCTCCAATTAAAGTGCCCTTTGACCTTTGCATAATTTCTTCCGTTCTAATAAGGAGCCCCTTCTGGCGCTGGACATTTAAAAATTCTCATTATTTGGGGTGCATGGTTGGATAAGTGAAGATTTGGATAACTGAATTTCCAACAAGTAACTTCCTACTGTATGTGTATCCATTGCTTCCACTCTCCCTCCCCCTTTTCTCCCCCATTCCTCCCATAAACACATTCACACACCATGAGTAATAGCTACCACTCACTTCATACATGTACTTGTACCCAAAGGTAGTGGAGTGCCAGCATGCAAGGGGAATCCCCCACCTTCCACACCCAGTATTTCAGTATTTTGTGTGGATGCTAGTTCTTGTTGTAGAGGTAAAAAAAAAAAAGCTGACCTCTAAACTGTATATACCTCCCTATACAAGGCAAATGCAGCTGTGGGGGGAGCCTGAGGCAGACCTAAAGAGCCCCCAAAGGGCACAGTGTCCTTTGTCCTTTGGAAAAGGCCTAGCGAGAAATCTGCCACTCACCTTATTCACATACAAAGCTTGTATACTCACACACAAAGGTGGTGTGCTGTCATGCAAGGGGATTCCCCCACCTCATATTCCCAGTGCGTTTGTGTGGAAGCTAATTGTTGATAATTGAAGCCGTGTACAGGTTAGAACTAAACAAGCTGACCTCTGAATTGTACATCTCCCAATACAAGACAAATGTAGGGGGGGGAAACTGAGGAAGCTGGTCAGCTATATACAGTGGCAGAAAAACATTTTGTCCTGAAGGTCAGTCATGCTCTAAGACTAGTTGTTGAGGCTCATACTGTCTTTCAGCTTGCCTTCATCATTTAGCCTTCCAGTTTCATGCAAACATAGCTTGCCTCCTGTTCAACTATTCTTGTTCAAGATTGTACTCCCTATGCAGGTAAGCTTGTTCTTCCCAGCCTGGCCTGCTTATCTTCTAGCATTTCACTCAGGCGTTCTTCGTATTTAACCAGAAATGGTATCTTTTCGCTTCGCAAACATTTGAAATTCCACCACTTGGGACAAAAACTACAAGAAAAGGCCTCAAGCTCGTTCTTCCCTCCCCACCTCCATCTACCTACATTAGGTAGACATTGACATCATTCATGTGGCCTTCTCCCTCTGTTTTTGCATACTGCAAGCAATCATCAACTGGACGGTGGGAAGGCCTGGGAATGAGGCTACATGTATCTAATGTTGGGCTTTAAAACGTGTGCATTCTTCTGCGGTGGATGACTTTCTATTAACACCTAGGCCTGCCATTTTCAAAGAGATGTGAGTGTAAAATCCATTAAAATAGCACATGTTGGTAAGTTGGTTGGCTCTGGTGTACATCTCTCACTCCTCCCTCCCTCTCTCTCTCCTTCCTCCCCTCCACCCTCTCTCTCTCCTTCCTCCCCTCCACCCTCTCTCCCTCCTTCCCTCCTTCCGTTCCTCCTTCACCCTCTCTTCTTTTTGTTTGAATAAGCATCAACTTTTGATGTGTGTGAGTGTACATACCAGAGCTGCAGCCATTTTCAACATGACACTGCGTGGCTGTCTCTAAAGGCTAGGATAGAATGATGTAACAACGTAGAATGCACGGTAAGCTTCTTCCTTTCCTCTCCCTTTGTGAACACACACATACTCAGAATTCATCTTCCCTTTCCCTCTTCACCCCCTCACACATACACACCAGGTGTTATTCACACAGCTCCAGAAGTGTTCGATGTTCCCTTTCTCCTGACTCTTCAGAAATGCTGTAGCCTCGTTCCCAGGCCTACCCCGTTTTTTGTTCTTCGGTTTGCGTTCAGTATAATACACAGAGGCGGAAGAGTGCAAAAATATTATTATATTATATTATTATAGTATTATATTGTATTATACTGAATGCAAACCGAAGAACAAAAAACGGGGTAGGCCTGGGAACGAGGCTAGAAATGCTGTGACCAAGTGCTACCCAGGTACGTAGGACATGTCCTCTGGTGTACTTCATAAATGTACCACAGTATCCAATAGTATACTGGGTACTGAGCTTCTACCACTGGAGATTACTGAGCTTGCTGTCAAACAGTCCACATTCATATCTCAGTGAATAAACTGTCAATGAATACTGTACCACAAACAAGCTGCCATTAGGTAGCTATGTACAGGGGCGGCGGAGCAGGGGGGGCAGGGGGGGCGAACGCCCCCCCAAAGTACAGATAAGGGGGGCCTTGCCCCCCCAATCCGAAGATGGCTACTGCTACTTGACGTGTAATAATAAACTATCAAAATGCCAGTGTCAACGATGCGTGGTTTACTTTACCATGCGGTTTTAAAAGAACTATCCAGGACAAATCACATCTCGCAAAGTAGAATTTTCTGTGGGTGTGACCGGATAAGTTTATTTACTTTAAAATGTTATAATTAGACAAACACGTGCACGGCCCAACACGTGCACAAGCCGCACATGCGTGGTACGTGCATGCTAAATATGAAGCGAGGGGTTCAGACAAGTTTGTTTGATGTTTGGTCAGGAGAAAAAAGGAGGAAAGACACAAGCAGTAACTCCAGAAATGATGACTCAGACGGTGAACCAACAACTGTTGACAGTGATGATGAGCAACTAACGCAGTCAGACAGCGAGGATGATGAACTGGACCCTGCTGAAGCGAGTACATACAGTGGCGCTGTATGTGTTGTAGATGATTGCTGTGATTGCACAACTGTGTGCTGTAGTGAAATCCAGCAAGCCTATCAGCCAAATGAAAAGGTCATTCTGTCTCTCTTCATAAAGAAGGGCCGCAAGTTCCTTCCAGCATGGTACAAGATGTTTCCATGGATTACGTTATGTATCACCCACAAGAAAATCTTCTGTGTGTACTGTAGGTTTGCTCAGAGACACAAGCTGTTCACTTTTGCAAAGAAAGGTGATGTAGCATTTTCTGTGAAGGGTTTTGATAATTTTAAGAAGGCAGTTCAAAAGTTTCGAATCCACGAGAATTCAGATTCCCACTTAGAGGCAAGGTTAAAGTGTAGGTCCCTTAACAATCCCTCTATAAATGAGCAACTGAGTAGTGAAGCTGCTAAAGTTCAAGGTATTAGACGAGCAGGACTCCTGAAACAACTTGAAGCAATGAAATTCCTTCTGAGACAAGGCATTGCATTAAGAGGGCACTCAGAGGAAGAAGGGAACTTATACCAACTGCTAACTGCCTGGTCAGGTGATTGTACTGCCATCAAGAGCTGGATTGAAGAAAGGAAGTACATGTCACATGAAATTGTGAACGAGTTGATTACTTTGATGGGGCATAATATTTTGAGACAGCTTTTGGTACGTATTAAATGTTGTGTTCCTAGTTGGTATGCTGTAATTGTAGATGAGGCAACTGATGTTGCTTGCAGGGAGCAAATGAATCTGTCTATCAGATATGTTGACGATGACTACACAATCAGTGAAGATTCTGTTGGCTTGTTTCATCTTCCTAACACATCAGCTAGTACTCTACACCTGGTGCTGACAGATATGCTTCTGCGTTGTAACCTGCCTTTGTCACTTTGTCGAGGACAAGCTTATGATGGAGCTGCAGCCATGCAAGGGAAGAGAAAGGGCTTAGCAACTCTTATCAGAAATGAAGTCCCAGCAGCCCTTCCTGTACACTGTCTTGCACATTCACTGAATCTCTGTTTGCAAGATGTTGGCCGGCAAAATCACTTACTGAGAGATGCTATGGACATTGTGAGAGAAATAGTAGGCTTGATAAAGCGCTCTCCTAAGCGCACACACCTCTTCAATGAGAAATTGATGCAGAGTGAGGGGCCAAAATGTGGAATCAAACCCCTCTGTCCCACTCGGTGGACGGTACGAACAGAAGCAATGGATGCTGTGATCAAGCAATATTCAGTGATCATGGATACCATGGAAGAGGTTAACCAGACTACACGTGATGAGTATGGTCTGAAGGCTGGTGGGGTCCTTGCTGCCCTTGAGAAATTTGAAATGTTGTTTGGTTTGAAGTTGGGTCACCTTCTTTTCAGTGCTGCCGAACAAACATCAAGGGTATTACAAGCAAAAGACACATCTGTCCAAGAAGCAGTTTCAGCTGTGAATGCAACGAGAGCTTTCTATCAGCGTCAAAGACAGGATGATGCTTTTGATACATTCTATGAAAGTACAGTAGCACAAGCTCAAATCTTGAAAATTGGAGAGCCAAAATTGCCAAGGTATAGGAAACCTCCGAAGAGGTTTGGTGGTAGTGAGCCTCACAACTTTAGTAAACCCAAAGAATTCTTTCGTCAACAATACTTTGCAGCCTGTGACCTCCTTACTCAAGAACTTTTGGACAGATTTGAGCAAAAGGATTTAATGCAGCCTATACTTGCCATGGAGTCAGTTTTGATCAAATCAGCAAATGGAGAACATTATGCTGAAGACCTGAAACAAGTTAAGCAATCAGTGTTTAAAGCTGACCTGGATTATGACAGACTAGAGAAACATCTAGGAGTTCTTGTGGATGTCATTCGTCAGGCGCTACCAGAGGTGAAGAAAGTAACCAGTGTTCGCACTATTTGTGAGGCAATGAAATCACCTCCATACAGAACCATGCTGTCAGAAGTTCATAAGTTGTTGCGACTCTACTTAACTGTCCCAATCACCTCTTCTACATCAGAAAGGGCCTTCTCAACTTTAAGACGTTTGCTTACATACTTGCGATCATCTATGACTGAGCAGAGACTCAACAACTGTATGCTTCTTCACATACACAAGGACCTTACTGATGACCTAGATTTACATGAGATTGCAAAGGAGTTCATCTCATCAAACGATGAACGGCACAGATACTTTGGTAACTTTAGTCACCAATAGGGAATACTTTGGTGACATCTATTTTTGCTTTATTGTGCATATATATTATCAAAAATTTTTAACATAATCTCCTGTCTTCACTTGCTCCAACACTAGCAGATTATTCAACTTTATTGACGGTGAGTACTTGGGTTCACATGGCTCCAGATTCGACCTCAGAGCATGCAAATTTCAAAATTTTCCTGGGGGAGCATGCCCCCAGACCCCCCTAGCAGAGCGTGCTTTGCACACTAGCTTGCCCCCCCAACTAACCACTTGCTGAGCCGCCCCTGATGTAGGTGCTTGCATCCTTTAACATTTTTGAAAGGACCTGGCTGTTTGTTAGGCAAGAACGTACTGTTGTGGGAAGCACAGGAGCACTCACATACGTAGACTGTATAGTGACTCACTGTGCCATACTGCTTGATAGGTCACCAGCTGCTGTTGATATGTCATGGTACATGACCAGCTGTTCTTCCAGATAGCTACAGAAAAGACATTGTTATTCTTACCAGCCTTGTATGAGACCTCACGTTTTACCAGGGGACATATAGTCAAGACTGATTATTTGAGTAAATGCCCTCTTCTACATAAACTGCAAGTAGATTAGAAAAAGTTGGCAGCAATATATTAGCGAGCAGTTGTCTCACTGTGACAACAGATCAAAAACTTGAACTGTACAGCGGATTTCTTTTGCATGAAATAGCAGATGAAATTTTTGCAACTTGCATGACTCAGTTCACCACACCTACTAATGCCATGGGAATGTGACCCAAGACTACCACAATTTTGTCTCAGAACCAAACTATTTAATAGGGTCTGGGAATGAGACTAACCATGAGAGCTATGAGGTTATGAGAATACATAATATAGGAAGTTGGACAAAGGGGCGTTCTTGTGGACTTCGAATTCATACGTAGTGACAGTGTGATCCATAGGTAGACATTACTAGACAATACTTATAGTCTCATGCCCAGCCTGCACCCGCCTCCCGGTGAGAACGGTCTGGTGACTGAAGTTGAATTTCTTGGGCTTATTCCCAAAAAGTAATAAGGAGCAATGAGATTGCGAGATCGGTAATTATTACGTATAAGCATTTTCCTTACAACAGTAAAATTTTAACATCTACTCGAGTATCCGTAACTTTATTGAGCGTTTTTTGTGCAAAATGTTTTGACTTTGCTAGGTGACACTGTCACAAATGTGTGCACTAGCCCAAGAAATTCGACTTGGTTCACCAGACCGTTTCTCCTTGTGAGAGGGTGGGGTCTGCATGGGGACAGGACTCAGGCCCGTAGCCAGGATTTTTGAAAGGGGGGTTACATGGGTGTCTGATGTGTATGTATGCATGTATAACCATGCAAGACAAGGGGGGTCTGGGGGCATGCTCCCCCAGGAAATTTTTAGGAATCAGATGCTCTGAGATTGCTTCTGAGGCAATTTTGGGACAGAAGCAGAGCCGTAGTAGCAGTATACGCTACATGGCTTGCGGAGTATGGTATCCAATTTTTGGCTGTCCATGCATGCATTTGCTAAGCCAGCTGACATTGAATTTCCACGAGAGAAGGTACTACGGTTGACAGAACAGCAGATGGGGTGACAGATGGTGAAATAGTATGCAGAGAATACTGAAAATATGTCAGAAAAGCATCAAGCTTATACGACAGCAAAATGTCTATAGACCACCATAATATACCGTACGTTTCCATGCGTTTTCAGGAAGTTTGTATGACTCAAGGCTGTTCAGTTGCCGCTCGATCATTGGCAGTGACTCACTAGAAGAACAACTGGTGAACTCTTGAGCACCTGAAATAGCAATTTATTTACACACGTATTTACGTGTGTCCTTTCATCGCAGTGGCGAAAACTGCTTGCGTGCGCGTTCCGCGCTGACAAACCTGCATAGCTGCAACCAGACTCGTTTGGACAGTGGTGATTCTTAGTAGCATCGAGGCTAGTGGACCACTTTGAAACGGTAGGGTACTTAAAATGCGCAGTTAAGCGGTGTTTAAAATCTTTTTGGAGGCCAAAAGGGGGGTTCGAGCGAATCCCCTCGAACACCCCCCCTGCCTACGGGCCTGAGACTAGACGATACTCACATACTGAACTGTATCAGGTCTTCCCCTTGCAAGCAATAGTGTATGCATGCAGACAGTCACAAATCAGAATAATAACCCTAACCCTAACCTCTTTGAGTCTGCCATGGATCATGTCAATCTGAGGTCATCACTTGGGTGATACACACACACGCACATGCACGCACGCACGCGCACACACACACACACACACACACACACACACACACACACACACACACACACACACTAATTACTCTGGTAAACGCTATTCATAGCTCAATGAATACACTATCACAAACCTATAAGTGTTAGGAACAAGCCAGGGTATATAAGGAGAGCTGCCCTTGCCTGACCATCTGCAAACTTGTCCATGAGGTGTGGCTTTTTTCAATAGCTAAAATTTTGGAAGGCCTGGTAATTTGCCAGGTGTATGTACTCATCATTGTACACAAATTTGCTCTAGAAAAGAAGGAAGAGTGGAGAGCAGGATAATCATGACCAAGCTAAAACTATCGGGCTAGGTAAACTTACTTCCCATGACTCACCTAGTGTTGAACCAGCAACTTACAAGTTTAGAAGATGAAATAAGACATAAATTTGACTAGCCAGATTGCTTCAGCTTTGTCAAAAACCCTGCACCATTGTGACTTCAGCCATAGCGCACTTGTTCTTTGTATCTACAATTCCTGCCCTTAGAATGTCATCAGCGAACACTGATCCTGGTCCCGTCTCCTCTGTGAACATGTCTCAAGTGTTCACTGACCTCAAACGGAGAAACAACTGCTTCCTAAACTCTACCATACAGGTTGGTGAGAGCTTCTCCTTCTCACCCTTTCCCTCTATTTCACCTCTCCTTCTCTCCCTCTCTTCCCCCTTCCTCCCCTCCTGCCTCCCTTCCCTCCTGCCTCCCTTCTTCCACCCTCCCCTCCCTCTCCTCCTTCCTCCCTCCCCTCCTTCCTATCACTCTCCCTTACCCCCACCCAGGCCTCCACCCAGCTTGCTATTACAGTATAGAAAAACATGAGGAGGCCTAGACATTGTTATATCATGAGTGATGTCCTTGTAGAAAGAATGGTAAAATGGTGAGTGGGGGTGAGTATTATAATGTGCCCATGCACATACATGTACATTCATCTGTGTTCATATAAAGTTGTGTCCAATGCTCAGTGAGTCAGTGACCAACTTCCACCTCTCCCCCCCACCCCCACCCCCTCCCCCCTCCACTCCCTCATTGACTAGCTTGATGCAGACTTGAAGACCACTCTGCAACAGTGTGGGAATCAGATTTTTTATATCAATCAAGTCAGTGGTGGAGAGAACAGTGAGGGTGCCAGCAAATGTTGTGACGATGTACTAGTAGAGTCATAACAGTCCGGGCATAGAAGCTTTTATCTTACAATATCAAGGTTGATCAACATTGGCTACATGTATTTCAGCTAGCCATGTCCTGCCTATACTTGAGAGCCTGCTTTATAGTGCCTGGAATGTGACACCATGTGATATGTTTTTGCAAGTACTAACCTGCTCATTCTCTAGCCTTGGTTCCCAGGCCTTCCCCATTTTACCTTTGTGAATGCAAACAGAAGTTGAAAACGGGGGAGGCCTGGGAATGAGGCTACTCACTCTCCAACATAGTATCACTGGCCCATCTCTGGCAGTGTGTTAGTTTGATCGTGGAGGAGGAGGATAGAGTGAAACATGACTACCTCCCGGAATATCCTCATCACCAATTTAAGGTGAACAGTACATAGACACCTTGCATGTGTAGTGATCCCTTCATCCCAGTTACTCCTCTCATATATGTATGCATGACCTAATGTCCACCCCTTTCTGCCTCCCTCCCCTCCTTTCCCCCTCCTCTCCTCCCTCTCCTTCCCCCTCCCTTTCCCTCCTCTTGTACTTTCCCCCATGACCCATTATCTTTATCCTCCCTTCCCCCTCCTTCCCTCCTTCCCCCCACCCCCCCTCTTTGTGAATGCTGCCAGTTTTAGAGTGTCATAGTCTAGTGGAACTGCAGCACTGTGTTGTACTCCCCTTGTCTTGAGCTAGGGAAGAGAGAACCACTGGTCACATGCAGCCTTCTTCCTCTCAGTGGCAACAGTCATGGTGCAGGTACTGTATACTGAGGTTTACAGGGGTGTACTGATACATAGTGATATTTTACATTGTCACTTGTTGTGTATGGTTGTGTGTTGTATATCCAGTTTACTGTTTTTGTCCACATGCAGGTCGGACCAGTGGCATAGGAACCGTAGCGGCCGTAGCGGCTTTGGCCGCTACACATTTTAGGCCGTAAATTAATATTCATAGCCTGCATGCTCTCAAGCTAGCCTCGTTCTCTGGAAGCAAGGCTAAGGTCAAGCAGCCTCTTCGTTGCATCAGTCTCATATGTAGTTACATGCGTACGTTTCCGATTAAGGTGGCAGGGAACCCTGTGTTTTCAAGGTCAACAAACCTGGAATCCAAGCTGATAGAATTCTTTGTCTTTGTAAACTTTTAGCGCACAGTCCGTTTTGGGAACCTTCATCCGTTCACTGTCCGTAAAATTGGGGATTTTCCCCATTTCCTGTCGGCATTGGCATCCAATAATCAGTTTATAATTAAGTTAGTTAAGATGTGGCCTGGCGGTACCCTTCATGTGGTGGTCGGAACTTTGAAGATAAGCTTAGATCGACTTAAAAAAAAAAAAGGAGTTTAGTAGAGTGCTGTAGTGTCAGTAGCTGTGAGTAGTACGTAGTGCCTGCTTGTGAAAGCAAGCTTGTGTCTAGAAGCAGCAGAAAGGCCACAGTGGCCAAGACTGTACTCATTGGGCAGGCCCAGGTCTTGCGATCGTATGCCTAGCCTAGTTGGTGACCGTGGCCAGGTGCTTCGAGTGCTGGGCTGGGCTTTAACTAGAATACGCAATTTATCGTTGGTGCTACACTCTGGTACCCAAGGGAGCTGAACGGTGGTTGTGTGTGGAACAGAGCCGTGAGTTGTTTAGCGACATAAGGGGGAGAGGTGGGGCTAGTAATGCTTGCTTGCACTCGTGAATGAGCCCCTCCCGTAGACAAGCTGTGAATTTTTTGAAATGTGCATTCATTTTGGTGCAGTCAAAGTTGTCCATTCCAGTAGTGACAAACATGAGTCTAGCCTGACTTTGGGAGTAGCTCTGAACAAAAGCTGGCACAGAATGATTTGAGATACATTGGTGGTTAGGACGCTACCTACAGTGAGCATGTAGATGCATCCATCGGGTGGCAATTTTGGCTCATGAATATATTAATAAGCTACTAAAACCCATTTTTAAAATTAGGCAACGCAAGATTGCCCTAAACCAAACCCTAACCCTGAAACTAGGAGCAACACTGGTCCTGACTGTAACCCAGGTTTATGTTTTCGTAACCTCCGCCGAGTGACTTCCCCCGCCACGTTAAAGTACACTATAAGGTGATCGAAATCTTGGCAGTGAGATGGCTCGGTACGAAGCTAATGCAGATTTTCAAAGAGACTAGTACAAGCGATGAAAGCTAGCCAGGTGGTCTCCTGAGAACGACAACGAAGTCAGTATAATCTGTTTTCCTCATAAATTGAATATTGTACTGGAAGGTCTGAGAACGAGGCTAGAATATTATACACCGTTGAAAAAAGGCTTTATTTTGCAGTCTAAAGGTGGACATTTAGAATAAATTCGCCGCCGCGCTATTTCATTTTTTTTAGCAGCGCTTTGCACGGCACAGCATGGCCTCTACACCTCAAATTTGCTTCCTACGCCTATGCAGGTTGGTGGTGGTCCATTGCATGGGTACTACGATAGGCATTGTCAACTTCTGGAAGGATCTATGGCTTTGTCTGTGGAACAGTGCAACTATGTGATGTGGACAGAGGTAGGGTATGGCTTGTGTGGTTGTCCACTTTGGACCAGTGTATTTCATCCCTTACTGCTAACACCTCCGTGTCCCCTCCTTCTGGCACACTGAATCTTTCTATCGCTACCTTCTGCCTCTCCCACTCCCTTTGTCAGTATACACATGCACATTATGTCATAGTAGGCACAGTATGTGGTAACACCTTCACATACACCCTCTTGTGTAGATAGGCTGACCTGTTCTCTTCCTCCCGTTCCCTCCTTGTACTCCCTCCTCCAGCAGGAAGCTCCATCACAAGGGTACGCCAGAAATCCAACTACCATTTACCTGGCTAACATTACAGTGACACCCATCTTCCACACTTCTCAAGCCACAGTCCAGTGCCACTTGAACATCACCTGGTGGTTCCACTACCCCAGCTCTGGTGTCAACCTACTTATAGACAGACTTTGTGGCATCGCGGATCTCATTATGGATGTCTACCATGAAAACTTTGAGTTACTGATGTGCAGCTACACTGTTTTCGAGTGGAGAGTCCACTTCGCATTACGCGGAGATTTCATGCCAGGGGCGGAGGTTCCGTCCTAGTGCAGCATGATCTAACAGCACTATGTCAAACGTTTAGCTAGCTGAGTGTATTATGGTTTCAGAGGCCAGTTAGTCAAGCTTAAAGAAACAACTTCATACTTTTTTTTTATGTCTCCTCTCATTTTTTACATTGAAATGAAAATCACCAACACAAAACTTACCTCACCATGCACTTTAATTGTGTGTTGCAAGTATGTAACTACCAATGTGGGATGCTTCAACAGAGGCGGAGACAGCTACCAAGAAGTGGGGGGGGGGGGCTCATGTTCTAAATGTTAAGCTGTGGGGGTGTGCCCTAATCCTGGAAACAAGATGATATTGTATTTCTCTGGTACAACTAGTACAAAAATTGGGGGGGGCTGAGCCCCCCCTGCCCCCCCTATGTCTCCGCCCCTGTTCAACTTTGGAAGTATTGTTGGTGGGCAGTGTTGGATGTTAATTATGATCACACCTACATCACTAGGTAGTTACATAATTATGCATACATGAATAGTAGTCCCAGGTACTCCATGCAGTGGCAGTGGTCACATAAGTTTGGAAGCATGATGGTAATTGTATGGCATGCATGGCCATAAATTCCAGTGGGTGACTTTAATTATTGCATCTAGGCCTGCCTTTTTCCAGGAAGATGCCTAGTTGGGAGACTCAAAGTGCATGATAGCTTGATACAGGTTTGAATGCATGTAACACTTCTCAAGAGACAAAGAGTATATTATATCTATAGTTATACTCTTGTAACAGTTACTACATGCATACAAGACTACACCTAGCTAGCTAGTCTTGCTCCCACACCCAAAACATGCCTGCAGTTTGCACTGCTTTCAGTCTCAGATAGGAAGCGATGGTGCCAGTTGAGCTACGCGTACAGTCCGAACAAAGGATTCATTGGGGACAGGGCAATTTGTCCCTTGTAGAGAGGTTGTCCTCTTCTCAGAATTTTTCTTTTAAGGTGGCAGGGAACCCTGTGTTTTCAAGGTCAACAAACCTGGAATCCAAGCAGATAGTGTCTTTGTAAACTTTTAGCGCACAGTCCGATTCGGGAGTCTTCATCCGTTCACTGTCCGTAAAATTGGAGATTTTCCCCATTTCCTGTCGGCTTTGACATCCAATGATCAGTTTATAATTAAGTTAGTTAAGATGTGGCCTGGCGGAACCCCTCATGTGGTGGTCGGAACTTTGAAGATAAGCTTAGATCGACTTAAAACAAGAAAAGGAGTTTAGTAGAGTGCTGTAGTGTCAGTAGCTGTGTCAGTAGCTGTGAGTAGTGTGAAGTGCCTGCTTGTGAAAGCAAGCTTGTGTCTAGAAGCAGCAGAAAGGCCTCAGTGGCCAAGACTGTACTCATTGGGCAGGCCCAGGTCTCGCAATCGTATGCCAAGCCTAGTAGGTGATCGTGGCCCGGTGCTTCGAGTGCTGGGCTGGGCTTTAACTAGAATGCGCAATATATCGTTGGTACTACGTTGGCGTTGACAAGAAAGCTGCAGAGGAGTTGTGTGGGGAACAGAACCGTGAGTTGTTTAGCGACATAAGGGTGAGAGGTGGGGCTAGTAGCTAATGCTTGCTTCCACTCGTGAATGAGCCCCTCCCGTAGACAAGCTGGGAATTTTTTGAAATGTGCATTCATTTTGGTGCAGTCAAAGTTGTCCATTCCAAGAGTAGCGACAAACATGAGTCTAGCCTGACTTTGGGAGTAGCTCTGAACAAAAGCTGGGACAGACTGATTTGAGATACATTGGTGGTTAGGACGCTACCTACAGTGAGCATGTAGATGCGTCCATCGAGTGGCAATTTGGGGTTCATGAATATATTAATGAGCTACTAAAGCCCTTTTTAAAATTAGACAAAGCAAGATTGCCCTAAAGCAAACCCTAACCCTGAAACTAGGAGTAACCCTGGTCCTGACTGTAACCCATGTTTATGTTTTCGTTAACCTCCACCGAAAGACTTCACTGCCACCTTAAGACCCTAAGTCTAGCCCTAGCCCTAACCCTAGTTTGCCTTAACCCTAAAATACCTAACCCTAATTGAGCCTATGAATCTAATTAAAGCCCGACCAAGCTCTAAGATCTGGAGGGTTTCTGTCCGCCTTATGAATATTAATGAGTTGGATTTAACTAGACCTCAGCATTACCCATGAACAACCCTGGGTTCAGTCAGCTGTCCAATGGGAGGGTTAGAGTATGTTGACTCTCATGAACCTCTGTTGAAGCATTGGCAGCTTGGCTTGGGGTTGAAAGGAATGGGTAAATGATGTTGAATATTTATGAGTATGCCCTAAGCCTTTCATGGACTCAAACCCAAACAGAACCGGGCTATGAGTCCAATCAACCCTCCTTGGATGCTTGTGACTGTCGTTAATGTCCAAATTGAGATCAATGAATCGCATTAAAGGCATGTAATTCAGGCTGGAAGTCAGGCAATCCCTCCCCTTATGCATATTAATAGGTTGAATTTAGATAGCTCTGTGTGGCACCCCTAAGCAACATTCCGTTCATTGGTCCTCAAGAATATGATTAGTGGTGTCATGTTTGTTCTGTGGTAGCACTGGATTGGGTTGACTTGACAAATGTAACATGTGGAATATTCAGTTATGTGCAGCATCTTAATTGACTGGAAAGCCGCCGATGGTTAAGCTGATGATGTCTCCTATAATGCTACTTCTGGAAACGGCTAAGACCTCTGTCTTGAAACTGTTTGTAAGCCACCTTTTTGTCTATATTGAGTATAATCATGATTTCTGTTTTGTGCAATGGGGCGGGTGGGAAGGCACGAATAAGGCAGATTTACAGCTGGATTTGTATGATTTAATAAGTTGCAGCTGCTGGGATACTTCATGTGGGGAGAGAGTAACCAGAGAGTAGACTGTGTACCCTCTTTCTTAGGCCACCACCTGGCTTTCCGTTGCTTGCTGTATGGTGGTAGTATTTGTGTGAAGTATCAAGCATGAGCATTGATGACTGTGTGATGTTCTGGGACATACAGCCTTTGGAATTACTAGAAAGAATTGTGTGTTCATACCTCATTTCTACTACCTAGGTTTCCATGGCAACATACCTATACTACATACATTGAAAAACATCATTGCATTAGCTAACTTCTATGTAAGGAGACACAGCAGTCAAAGGGTGGAGAATTAGTCGATGAATGTGAAGTCAAAGGAATGTAATATTTCCTAGCATCGTTCAAAAACTGGGGAGAAAATGAGGCTAATAGCCATTTTTAGCTACAGGTTCACCAGGTGGACCCGGGTGGTCAGATCAGTGTGAGGGCTTGCATCTTTGTGTTCATGATTAAAATATAACCATGTTTGTTTCAGTAAACACTGTAGGCTAGTTCTTAAAATGTTACAATCTTGTGACAGATTACTGATTGAATTGCATTGGTTACTCTGTCCAGTTATGAGACAGTGATGGCATACACACCAAGTCACTGCTGCCCTGTTCCTCTAATTCTATTCAGAATGGAGAACATGATGGGAATGAGCAAGAGATTCCACATTAATTCACACAACAAAACCACCAGTAATACGAACTACTTTTATACTGGCAGAATGGCCTGGAAAGGAGAATAGCGTCAACTTGTAGCCATTGGCTGCGTAGAACATGTTTTGGAATTCAACCCAGGCCTGAGTAATGTGGTGTGTGTGTATAGGTGCATAAATGAGCCTAGATAAGGATAAAATGCATGCCATCTGTACCTAGTCTCGTTCCCAGACTGCATTTTTCGCGTGCGCCCGCCGGAAAAAAGGGTCTGGTGAACTGCCTATTCCGTTTTCGTTCAAGTGCGCTGGAATGCTGGCGCATTGTTCTTTTCTAATTTAACGCTTGACATCATCGAAGATTGCATTCCACATTGTGTGCCAACGATCTACTAGCGAAATGGACATTGATCAGGCAACCCTAGCTGCCGTGAGTAGACTAGGCTATTGTATCTATCGAAAGGAGCACGAGTAGGCTGTCTAGGAGTTTGCTGTTTACTAGAGCGCTTTTGAATTTACAATCCAGTTGACGTGACGTCATGGTAGTTTCAAAATATTGGAACCAAAACGGTATAGGCAGTTCACCAGACTACTTTCCCGCTCGGCGAAAAGTTGTCTGGGCACGAGACTAATCTGTACCCTGGCCTTGGCATGAACAAAAGTGCATGAGAATAATCCAGTTTTGTGTGCAAGCATATGAAAGGAGTCAATTGAGTGTGACTTGACAGGCCTGAGTTCAGTGCCAGAGACTTCCCCCTTGAGTAGCCACAGTACACTAAACTATAGTCACCGCTCTATTCAGTGATAGATCATGGCAATGTAATTAGTTCATCACCTGTGACATACAGATTTGCTCCATTCATGCACAATCATGCAATGTGTATCATCCACTACCTGGCCTCAGTCATCGTGCAGTTGTGCTAGGGTGACCAGAAAATGCACTAAAATTATGCCATGTGGATGGCTTTCATATAGATGTGCATAAGAAAAACTGCTTTAATGAAAAATGAGTTGGCAAATGTTTGAGGGTACAAAACTGATCTTGCACACTCTTTCAGGCTTGATGTACAATCCATGTACACACAATATCTAATGAAAATCAATAGTAATGTTGCTATGGCAACAGAAATAACAAATGAAAAATTAATCAGACAATAACAAAAATATTTACAATCATATAACTTCACAATAAAAGTGTCAGCAGAATTACCATAGAAATGCAGAAAGCACAAGTTCAGAAAGCTCCATCTAGGTTATCCTCAAGTATGCAGAGATTACTACAAAGTCTGACACTACTCTTGCAGGATTGTTGATGGGTGTTTGATAGCTTGTACAATATTTGGTCTGTTGAACTTTAGGTTCAGTTTAGAAGCCTTCTTCCACAGTTGGAAGATGTGGTAGAGAAGGATGCCAATAAATGTTGTAAATGCTATGGAGACAGAGGTGTCCCAACAGCATACAGATTTCCTTTAGAGTGATTGACATGGTAAGTGGCAGCATCTAAGATGATCACGTTCAGAACAAATTAACATTCCAGTGCATCTAGACATCAGCTCCGGTAAACTCAACTGACTTGGGCCCATGCTACAAGAAACCCAATTAATTGTCACTAGAATTGCTAGCAGGTTAACACTGGAGTCTTGCTGAGGAGCAAAAGCAAACACTAGAAGAAGCAGTCCACATGTGTAGTGATGTTGCTTTGCAAAGGTTTCAGCCTGGCACTGTTGACCCATGACAAGAGCCTCAGGTGTGATATGGCCTGCAACCACTGACCAAAAGAAGCCAGAGTGTAAGAAAGGGGAAGAGGATGAGCAAGATAAGCACTGCCACTAGAAACAGTGGAATGTGTTTGGCACTGAAATAGCTGATGTTTGCATCACATAGCCACACCCCTTTGCTGTAGTCAGGATATTCAAGGTAGGCAATATTGATTACAGCAATCAAGTTTTAACTCAAGCAGCAATCATGGATAATCTTGCTGAAAATGTTGACGAGTGCCCACTAAATTGGGGCCATTTAAGATTGTTTATGTACAGCTGAGACCACCAAAACAGTCCGTTATGCGGAGTAGCGGGGTGTCCACTATTCTGGGGTTGCTTAAGTGTTGAAGTGAATGGAAGGACAGTCAAGACTTCCAGAATTGTCCATTATATCGAGGGTGTCCACTGTTGAGGGGTGTTGGTTATAGTTATAGATGTTACTTTCCTAGTAGTTAGTTAGGGGTTTCAGTTTTAGTTATGATTACAACACTGGTCTCAACTCCAAAGTCAATGTTTAGCCATTTATCAGTGGATTCCACTGACAGAAAGATGGTACAGTTGACTCCAACAATGTTGGCATAAAACATTTGGCCAGGAGTGTTCTTGTTGCCACAGTCAGTTTGCAGACGAGGAACAAGAAGCCCAGTGCTACTCCCATCACTGTGAAAGGAATGAGCAAGACAAGAGAGCCATATTGGTACAGTCAGTTTCTAATACTACACATGATCCAATTTTATGCAAGAAATTCAATTCCAGGAATTCATCATGAATCTAATAACTGTAATTTTATGTACGGATCCAATTCCACAGGAATTTGTGATGGATCCAATCTAATGTGAGGTCACAACCTAATTATTTTTTAGCATATGTAGTATCAGAATAATGACAGTACATTGCTTGCAGTGAGAAATACCAGACTAAAACTTCCCTTGCGGGCTCCACACAAGAGGCCTGACCTTTTGTATACACACTATTGTTAAGAGGAAGCACGACTTCATGAAAGACACAGTAGTTAAAGGGGCAGCATGGGTGGAGAATTAGTTGCTTATCATACCCAACCCAAAAGTATTGGTTTGAATCCCATGTTATTTGTCCTAGTCTGTTTGTTATATTGCACTGGTGTGGACCATAAGCCTGGTCTCACACAGCATGCTTTCTCTGGCTTGGAGGTGCTAAAATCCAGGTGGGCAGGTTGAATTTAAGTTCACCACACTATCTAGTGTACAAACGTTTAACTCAATGCACATTGGAGGCCACATATGTGGCCCAAATTAACAAATAATCGCCACTTAGTCCATGTGGAAGGCCTCGTATGTGATCCATATAGTACTACTCACCTTTCATTGTGAACCTAAAGCTTGAGGGTAGGCCCTTTATGGTAAGTAGTATTGAGGCTAGGTCACACCTATGGAATGGTAGTAGGAGGGGGTGGTCATCATTAATTTGGCCAAGGCAGCCAGACACAAAGCTTATACTTGAACACAGGGAGCAAACAGCCTCCAGTTTTCACTGGAGGTAGAAATTCTACCCTCTAACAACTTGGAAACTGGCTCTATATCGGGACTGTAAGTGTTAAGTGGTACAATTGGGCAGGCTAGTTGGCAACAGTGTAAAGTGAGCAGAGAATGGCTTCAAACAAGAAGAGGAAGCCTACTTGGCAGTGATCAGCTATTTAGATACACTAGTCCAGCCTAACTAACATGCTTGTCAACATGGGCTCTCCGACATCTCAATGACAATTTTCACATTACTAAACACCACTGGATAACTGCATGCAATGAGTTAAACATGGGCACTGGGGGGTGGGAAGGAGAGAGGTGTGAGGGTGACGGAGGGAGGGTGCATGTAAGGATGGGGTGTGAGGCCCGGAAGAAGCTAGGGAGGGTGAGGGTTTGAGGGTGGGTGGAGTGTGTGAGTATGGGAAGGAGGGGAGGAAGGGTGTGATGGTGAGGGTGTAAGGATGGGAAGGAGAGAGGATGTGACAGTGTGAGGGGGGAGAAGGGAGGGTGAGGGTTTGAGGGTGGGTGGAAAGAGGGAAGGTCACAAGCACTTCACTTACCTGGTTCTGAAAGGGTCATTCTGTGTAGCTGGTCACTGGACTTCAGCTGAAAGAGGTCTTCTTCTGGAAGAGCCGCTATTGGAGAAGTACTATGACAACTTGAGGACTGACTACCTGGGCAATGAAAGTGGAAATGTCATTCATCATCCTTGTATCATGTCTGTCAGCATGAGTATTTTATTCAGCCAGTCAGTCTTGTTTCTCTGAAACTGGTCCAGCTAGTTTCCCACTACGCCTTCCACAATCACCAATGAATGGCTAGCTATAAACTGACCGTTAATAATGAACTTATAGTCCACAATCAATGCAAAACGACTGGCTGTGAGATGAGATTTTGGTGCACCTTGTGTAAAAAGTTCTGGTATATCTTTGGAAGAAGCCCTATAGCTACAGTCAATACACATGTTAGTAGTGTGCATGGCTAGCTACTTGCACAATCAAAATGGGATAGGCTCACACAAACAAAACATTCCAACTAGTGGCAGTCCCACATCCCACCACCAAGGGTGCCCACGGAGACGCCTAACGGTTATTAATTATTAATTAGGTTAATTTAACCCTCCCCCCGCGTTATTACTTGCAAAAGGGGGCGTAGCTCGTATGACAGGATCCACTGTGATCACTGTGCTAATTACTTGGTTCGCTAGGCGTCTGTACTTAGAGTTTATTGCATCTGTCATTTCGGAAATGTGCATGCTCTCCTCTGAGCGGCTTGAATGGTAATGGCGGACCAAGAGAGGCGGCAGGTAGCGCAGCTCAAACAAGAGCTCGAACAAGAGAGATCCTTCAGAAAACAGCTCCACCGTGACAAGGTAGACACCTCGTACCACCTCCTCTTCTCCCTAGCGGGGGCGTACACTAACTTGTTTTTGCGCTACAGGTACGCGAGGTGAAGGCGGCGAGGGAGAAGGAGCAGGCGACCGCCAGAGAAAAGATTGAAGAGTTGCGGTTGAAACTGGAGAGAGAAAAGAACCGTGAGGTGCAGGTATGTTGGGAGTCACTGACCCTATGAGCAAACACTCCCTTTCCTGGAAGAAAGGAGGGTTAGTGGCTGTGTCCCCTTTCTCCTCCAGTCCCTGCGTGACAGCCTGACGAAGGACTTCAACGCTAATTTGCGCGCCGTGCGGAAGAGGCATGATGAGGCTACGCAGGCGGCACAGACGGCACATGAGGCTATGCTGGCAGAGTGGAAGAAGGAGAGGCGAGACATGAGGGAGGAGCTGAGGGGAGAACTTCAGACCCAGGTATTGGAGACCACACTGCACTAGTGCATGCATGTCATTTATCGTAGCTGCATAAAGACTATGCTCCTTCTCTCATGTATGCTGTATTTATATACTTGCTGGTAAAGAAGGTTTACAGGTCATGCTGGACATAGTCAAAGATGGTGTTGTACCTGGCAAATCCAAGTCAACCCAGGCAAAACCAAGGTCAAACATTTTCAAGGAAAGCTGTATCTAAGTTGCCAACCAATTCATTATGCTATAAATACCTAGGGTATTTACTTAATGAGTATTGCCAAAGCAAAAACGGTTTGCATCCTAAATGAGTTTCTGGATGCTGATAAGTCCACTAGTTCAAAGGGTATATGACTGTACTACCTGCGCATTAGGAGTTCTACACAGCCCATGGCTTTCTTCACCAGTCCTCCGCTCCCGTGTATTACTGTGAACGCAAACAGAAGGTAAAAACGGGTGAGGCCTGGGAACGAGGCTATGGCTTCCCACTATCGACTATCTGTTTTCATCCAGCACCTTTTTGATGTTTGTGTTGTACCCCTATGTACCCCTATGTACATACTCTGCACATACTGTTTGGGCTCACAGGAAGAGATAGCCTTTAGACTGGTTTCAATCCATTAAAGTAGAGGCCTCAGGAACTACAGATTGAGCTAGGCCATTATACTTCCTCTCAGACACCTCTCAACATGCATGTTTGTAAACTCTGCAATGAACCCAAGTGCATAGGCTGGCTGCAATCCCACAGGCAACATTAAAACTTGATTGATGTTGATTGATATATATGGCCTATCAAGTATAAATCGTTCATAATGGCTTTCAAAGAGCATGAACATCACTTGAAGTACCCTCTTCAGTTGCAGGAAGAGTGGAGTGGTAAACTTGCTGCACAGAGGCACAAGCTTACCCAGGAACTGTTTGAGGTGCATTCGCAACGACGGCAGTCTGAGGAAGCACTCCAGAAAGCATGTACTTCTAACCGGTGCACGGCTGAAGAAATTCGTGAGATGGAGCATCAGCACCGTGTGGAGGTGGAGAGACTCCAGCAAGCAGCACACCTCAGCACCAAGAAGCAGGTGTGTAAACACTCACTCTGAGGGTAATGGCTACAATGCTACTGATTCTTGGTAGACATAGTAATATCCTACAGCATGCAGACAGTATATGCAGCATGTACCGTCCTGTGCATAGTTACCACTAGACTCAGGTTTTGGTTGCAGGATTGCCTGGTATTAAAGGTAGTTTAGTTCACAAGTTAGAATTAGCCTTGTTCCCAGTCTCTCCCTACAATAAATACTAGTATAGTGAAGCTTCATAGTAATAGCTAATTGTTACTGCGGCTGATAGAACTTTGAGCACCCACTTTCTGAGGCAGAGCCTATGTTCATGTATCAATCCGTTTTTAAGTCCTTCCGCGTGACACAGATAGAGGCGGAAAAGGGGCAGAAAAGACTGAAGCAGCAGCATGACGATAAACTCTCCCAGCTGGCAGCAAGACTCTCCCAGGCACAAGCAGACAAAGAGAAAGCTGAGGAGGAACTGCAGAGAGTGAAGATGGGACCGTACAGTCAGCATAAGGACATGCTTCAGAACCGTGAGCTTAGTTCCCATGTGCAGCAACTAGAGGAGAAATTGGGAACTCTAGAGAGGAGTGAAAAGGAGCTGGTGAGGTCACAGTTTGTGTCTAGCAGCATGGCCCCCACTCCATCCCTTCCTACACTTCTTTCTTCCTCCCTCTTCTCCCTCCTTCTCACTCTCCTATTAGCAAAAGAAGCTGGAAGCGGCAGAGTTCCAGCAGCAATGCCTCAAGGCAAAACTGACTAAGAGGATCAATGACTTAATTAGTGCCCTGCGATCTCCAAAGAAACAAACAAAGCAGCCCCAACAGGTAAATCTTGAATTGCTGGGTGCATGCAGTATAGACACATGTACACACACTCAGTGTAGGCATGTATGGTTTTTGCTTTACATCAGAGCAAGAGATGAAAGGTAAAATGGACTAATCCACAAAATAGTGTTCTTCCCAACTTGTAGCTACTAACTACTAATACCAAAGTCGGAATTATGAAGATTTGACAATGTGTGCATCGTTCTTATGTTAGGACAATCTTGAATTGCAGGTTGGGTGCCATGATGGTGCTATCGAAATTCATTGGCCTATTTATGTTTTACCATGGTGACAACTGGAATCAACAAGAGGGGCATGTCCCTTTGATGTGGTGTGTAGCCCTTTGTAGTGGTCTGGCAGCATTTTCATGTGGCCGGATAGAACTTTGAAAAAATCTTCCACCCGTCTTTCAGGATGGCTCTTAGCCTTTCCAACACACATTCAAATACATTCCAGCAAGCTTTGCATACACAAAGAGCCAAGTATCACATTCAATGAGCTAGAAAAGTATTCTAGTGTTTTGTTGTTGTTGTTGCGGTTGTTATTTTATTTATTTTGATTATGATTTTATTTTAGTGTTGTCATTACACAGTTGTCTGGCAAAGGTACTGTAGAAAGGTAACTTTTGGCCTTGTAGGCCCCACCCATTTTTGTACTAGGCCTATCGAGAATGTGTGTAACTTGGCTCCAGTCTATAGGGGCAGTGACAGGGATTGAGCAGGTTTGTGGACATAGCTCCCTGGCCTAGAGGTGAGCAGGAAAAAACACCTAGTTTTGTATGGAGGGAGTTGAGCTTTCGAGTCGGATTTAGTTGGTTTCAGTAGGGGTGTGTGTCGAATTTTATTAAGCCAACATAGCCAAATTGTTGTTTTGAGATCAAGTGTAAGTTTTGGACTGTAGAGTGGAATTGAAGTAGTCCCAGGACAAATCCATGTGTAAACCTTTCACTTGTTTTGTGTGTGTGTTGGTGATGTGGTCAGACTGTAGGTGGAATCTTGGAGAGGATGATTTTAGATAAGGGACTAAGAATTGACTTTTTGGGCATTATCAGGTAGAGGGAGCAGTTTGGTGCAAATAAATCTTGTGTACACTTAGACTTTGCACATTTAGCCATCCACATGATTCATGATCCAAAGTTTTCCTATCTTAATGTGTTTCAGGAGCAGCTGAAAATAAAAAGTCCACATTTTGGCCTTAGGTTCATAGCGTATACTGGAGTGCATTTTTAATTTGTACAGTTCTTGTAACTATCAGTATTTTGAGTTTTATTTCCCAGCCCTTCAATTGTACATACACCTACTTCATTGCTATGCCCTTTTTTTTTTTGGTCCCTCCAGAAATCAGCTAAGCAGCACTTAAAGGAAGTGCACAGTTGGCAGCACACGGGCCTCAAACACCAGCTCAGAAAGAAGCTTGTCAACCAGAACAGGAGGCTTGCTGAGTCCACCATTGTACGTTTTTGTGCTAGTTATTTCTGCTATAGTATCCTTCTCTTCCTCTACCATCCCTTCACTCCCTCCTCATTCCTCATTTCCCTACTCTATCTCTTCTTTCCTTTTTCTCTATCTCTTCACAACATACAGGATGTGTATGCAAGGGTGGAGGAGTTGAAGCAGAAGAATGTCAGCCTTCAAAGAAGACGAACTTCTTCACTCCCCTGCTCCCTCACTTCCTCTCTGATATCACCCTCCCTACAATCTGGTAAATGCTTCCTTTCTAAATCCCCCCTCCACTTCCACTTTCCTCTCACTCTCCTCCTTGCGCAACCCTGCTCTCCAGATGATGAGTTTGGCAACCAGATGTCTCATTGCAGTAGTGACGAGGAGGCACAAATAGACTCTGAGCAAGAAGACAGAATGGCCACGTATGAGGAACTCAAGGTGTGAGCATATGTGAGGTGGGGGGTGAGAGTGTATGGAATGAAAATTTCTTTGTGCTTGCATAGTTATCAGATTTGTATTCATCACCTCTAGCAGTTTACAGTAGCTGACCCTTTTCCCCCTCCCCTGTCACAGAATGGGTATAAAACATTCATGAGGGTCAAGAGTGAGAGAGTATGAGGATATAAGGGAGTGAGGGGTGAAGGTGTAAAAGAGTGAGAATCTGTAAAGTTAGCGTTAGCCTCGTGGCCTGGGTATGAGGCTAAGTTAGCATGTACTTGCTTTGTACTCAGTGTTACCCAAAATCATAATCCTCTCGATCTGTGGTGACCCCTCTCAGCCCAAACCTGTATGTGCTTACCCCTCCCCTGGTCCCAACCTGTGTGTGCTTACCCCTCCCCTGTACAGAGTGAATGTAAGAGTGTTTGTGACAAGTACAAGGACCTGAAGGTGAAATATCAAGAGCTACAGAGCAAGGCACAGGAGCAACAGGCAATACAGAGACAGGTCTGTTTTACAAGTCCTAAGGACATCAGTAGAACCATTGTGTGTGAAAGCATTTGCATCTCCTAGGTTGCCGAGGTGGAGGATGTAAACCAACAACTGGCAGGGAGACTGCAGCAAGCACAAGCAGCATATGAGGTCAGCACACAGTTGTGGATTGTGACATATGTACATAGAGATTTTAGTTTTGGGTGTTGATCTTTTTGGATCTCATTTGTCTGCCCATTTTGATGTGCACACATCCATTTTGTATAATAATATGCACACACGTCCTATTTCGTACAATAAACCAGATGTGTAGATACCATCTGCAAAACAGCAGGGATATATGTGTATGAGATTCTATGTTTATATGTACATGCACTAGAGTGTAATGCTTGTGTCTGACAAATAAACACCTAAGACCTACTGAACAGTTTGTTTCTCCTTCCGTGCTACCACACCTTCACACCTTCACACCCTCACACCTTCATAGGATCAAAAGCAATTAGTCTCCCACCTGGAGGTGGAGAAGGCTAGGCTAATGTCAGAGGTGAGGGGAGGAACCTGTACTTAACACCGATAAATTAGTTCTATAAAGTTCTGCACCTATATATTGATCACACACGCATTAGATGGAGGAACTTAAGCGACACACTTGTGATTTAGAGGAGAGGCTGACAGCAAGAGTAAAACATGGTGGGCTGATAGGTTGTGGGTTGACGAGTGGAGGGGTGACAGGTGAAAGTAGAGAGAGCAGTGGGATAAATGAACCAGGTGATGCATGTGTGCGTGACTGTGGAATGACCAACTGGCATGATAGGATCACGTGATACAGTAGCCTCGTTCCCAGGCTCATTTCCTCTTCCGCATGCTACGAGAAAGAGCCAGGGTATGAGGCTAGTGATACAGCTGGGAGTCAGGGTCTGGCTGACAGTGTGGTACAAAGTCAGCTATAGTTCATGATCGAGACGATCGATGGAACTCAAGACTTTTTGCGGCTGTTCTATTGAGGATTAACTTTGACCATTTATGAGCCAATCTTGGGATGCCAGCCAACTGAGGTGAGCTAAATGCCGTGATAAACTTGGCTACTAGTTTTGTGTACATATTATTAATGGGTGGGCGCAGGGGGATGAAGCTAGCTGTACAAACAGCTCTTCAAATCTATCTAGCTACTGCTGGCATTAAAGTTTCTGTGTGGAGTCATCTGCAGATTCCCCACTTTATAGACATCATTGTGTCCATGTAGGTACACTGATTTCCTGTAGCCTTGTTCCCAGGTCCCACCCAGCTTTCCGTCGCTTAACTGTACTGCAAGCGACGGGAAGCTGGGTGGGGCCTGGGAACGAGGCTAGATTTCCTGATGAAACAGGGTTATCATCACAGATTACAGTGCAGCAAAGACCACAGACCAGAGTTATGATTAGACATTCCAGCTTTCGTGGACCACTTGGCGTATTGCAAGCATAGTACTTGTCTGTACTGTTTTCAGGCACCGTGATGCTTGTTCCAGCCTCTCTTGCTGTACCTAGTTTGACTCTGGTTTGTGTATGGGCGTGTAGTTGTGTGGGCATGTGTATTTCATAATACTATGTGTGAGTCATTAAAATTGAGGTTTGGGCTACGGTGGTCATGGTTCCACAACAGTACTTTCATCTCAGGAACTTGCTGTACAATGAAGCCCTGGGAACATCATCGCTAGCTGTTGAAGGAGAAGCAGTTTAAGTCGGTTTTAGTCGGTTTAGCCAATGCCCCACAATCATGTCAACAGAATTACTGTATTTGTGCTGGGTACGAAACGCTTTAACACATTAGCTATACAGTATACTGAGGCAAAGCTTCCAGTATTCGTGATCATTTCAAAACGATGGCTGAAGAACACGTTGTGCATGAGCAGCATAGCGTAGCAATAATCACGTGATCCTATCATGCAAGTCGGCCATTGTACTCTACTGCCATTCTCACTATGTGTATGGTACATGAGCCAGTGCCTATGTTGGGCTATAGGCTAGCTGTTTTGACATCTTACTCTCCCCCTTCCAGCCCCTGAATCCCCTGATAGTTCAAGTATGATTTCAATCTCCTCCTTCCCCTTCTCCCTTCCTCACCCCTACCAGTATCCCCCTCACCTCCATCTGAGTTCCGTGTAGACAAACCTCCTGGTCAGAACACGTTGCTGGTATGTTGGCAGCCTCCTTTGTGTGACAAGGAAGGGAGGAGCAATGGCTGCCTTGTGATAGGCTACCAGCTGTATGTGAACAACCAGCTCAGAGTCAGGGTAACCAATGCCAAACAATCTAGGGTGAGGGTGCAACTGGTTTTCTCTGTAATGTTGTGTGATAAATTGTTAAACAATACTTGTATTGCTTCAACTATGTGCACACACACACACACACGTACACACACACATTGCACATGTGAACAACTCATAGCAACTCCTGTCTTGCCTGGACCTCAACAATGCTATCTCGCTGGGTATCAGCACATGCAGCCAGGAAGGACCCACATCTGAACTTATCACCACTAATTACCCGGCACTTCCGCACACAGTAACACCATGCCAGCTATTACTTCATGCTGCACATACTTACATAAGAACATGCTGAGTATCATTGACAAAGTAGTGAAGAAATTGTAGTCAGTTTTGGCAGCTGTTCTAGTAGTGTACAGTACTTGAACTTGGATCAACACATAAATGAATATCACAGCCCAAGGCCACGTGAAATAAAGGACCATAGTATACTAAACCTGAAGATGCAAAGACAAACTTGAATCACAGATCAGCTAGACTATTCATGGCTCTATAGTTACCAAATGTTTATGGGAATTTAATTTTGTGCTTTGCAGTTTTGGAGGAATTTCGCAAACATTTAATAGTGCCACCATGGGCATTATTCATAAGTTGGAACTAGTATGAAGCCAGACCATCTCTCACCCTCCAGAGAAAAAATAAATGAATGGACCATTAGACACACATTTTACAAGACAGTCACAGATCACACCCTCCACCCCCTCACACATCAGTTTCAGTTCGCTCTGGATTGAGCAGTAACAAGTCAGATGAACACCTCTTCGAGTGCCGGTGAGGTAGAAAAAGCCAGCATGCAGTGAAAAAGTTTGGTTCACTGGACAATGAACAATAGAGACAGTGTGGTGGAGTGTGAATAGAGTTGGGCAGCTTCTGCCATAAGCTGTTGAATCACTTGCTCTAGGAGGTCTAGTTTCACTTTAGTTTCAGAGTCACTGAGTTTGGCCAGCTTCTCTTGTGCCACCTTCTCCACGGTGTCTAAGTTCCCGCTTGGAGACTCACTTGGGCTAGATTTTCTTGTGCTGCTCCTTCCAGATTGTCAAGCCCTAGTGTAATGTCTTCAAGACCAATAGTAGGCCTTGATGAATTATGCCAACATAATTTTGAGAATAGATAGCCGAAATAATAGGCTGAAATTATTAGACAATCAAAAATAATGTGTGGTTTTCTTCAACATTTCCGATTCATTCTCTGCCCAGTAAGAATCAAATTGTCGCTCAAAAGATTTACATCTCAGACCTGTGTACACTATAGAGTTGTATATTGTGTTCTAGTTAACCGCGCAAGTTTTGATCAAGCATAGTACAGAACGATATAGGTTAGAGGAAATAAATAATAGGTGAAAAATTGTAATAATACAAGAATAGAATAACAGGCTCCAAACAAAGAAAAATCTATTATGGCCTAACCAACAGTCTTGCTTATTACATGTAAGTCATTAGGGACATCCCCTTTTTTCACAATGGCATCTTCACCAAGCTTTCCTCTTCCACTACTTTGTCATTTAGGGATTTGGGTTTATGCAACCATGTGCCACATGCAAACAATAAGTAATGTTTCCCCTCTGCAAACTACTTTCTAGCATGAGCAGTGTGGGTGAAGACAGAGAGAAGAGACGCTTGGGAGGAGTAGCTGGAGCGTGAACATTTACTGTATGAGGGCTGGAAGTTGTGAAGACAAACCTGGCTACTTACAGAACGCAAGAAAGCAGCAGACATTCTGTGTATGAACTATGCATGACAAGCCAGGCAGTGTGTTCAGAGTCAACAGAGGTCAGCAGGAGACCATGCAGACTTAATCCCTGCAAGCTGTAGATATGCATGACCTGTATGCTGTAACCTGGTAATAAAACTGATGAAGTCTTAGTTAGCTAAACGATACTGCTCTGCATTGCTTGCTCAGGCTCACCCCACAATGTTCTACATTTACTACACTAGTACTAGGGGTGTATGGAAAACCCGGAACAGCTGGAACAAGTGGAAATTAAAAGGAGGTTGGTATACGTGTCCGGCGGGCGTAAACAAAAATGTGGTCTAGGAATGAGACTAATAGTATGCATGCGCAGTAGTTACTAAGCCATGTTCATGTTGGTGATGGTTCTTTTTCAGCTAGTACTATTTGTTATCTACCACCATCTGCCTAATGATGAACTCGCCGAGTGGGTATGGTTGGTCAAAACAAAGCATGATTGTTATGCTAACTACTTAAGAAAGCTGTAGGTTGTGTTGCCTAGGTCACTGGTTATGTATCAGTTATATCACACCTGTGAGGGATGTAACTTACTTAAAAGCATGAGGTACAAGGGCATGCAGTGCCCGAGTGATGAGTGCTTACAAAGCAGTGACATCCCAAATGATTGCTGACACCAACACACGTGAAAATAACTAGCCAGCTGGCTTAACCTTGTATCCAGTGCACAGAAAAACCGTTAAGTTTTAATGGCTAAGCTACATTTAATCTGCCTGGGCTAAATAGCTCAGCTGCTGTACAACCACCTAAGAACGCATGATAAATCAGTTGTATCACGGGGAAAAAAAAAAAACAGTTGATCTCATTGTCCTTACCTGAGAGCATCCACTTACAATAAATCTAGGTTGATCTTCTAGGTGGAACTGTTTACCTCATGACACTTCCTGAGACCTGAAGTTTCTAAGTAGATTAGATCTTAAGGTTCCCAGCAAAGTACTTTTCTCTCTTTAATTTAGACTTGATACCCAAAAAGTCTCAGATTTCCCAGCATGCACTGCTCCCAGGGGGGGTAGGACAAGCTCACTTGCACTCAGCAATCTGATGATGTAATGCTCAGTGAAATCGTCTGATTTGTGCAGTTTTCGAGAGTAGTTTGCCGCGCTGAAGCTAAAACATGTACCTTGGTTTGCTGCTGCAATCAGTAACATGCAGTTTTCTTGGCATGGAAGGTGGGCTCATCCATATCCAGGATTCTCCAACTTTCCGACAATGTAGGGATGTTCTAACCTAAGAACAAAAGTGTTCCAAGCATTGATCCCCATTGATCCCCCAGCAAACTTGGATGCTATGAGCGGTTACTTGTTTAAACTCGGTAAATCCCCGTGAATTTTCGCATACCTAAGAATGGAATGTAACTTTTTCACGTGATTCTTAGATCGAGCTTGTCCTACTCCTCCCCTACACTGCTCCAGTACAAGTTTCAGGGCAAGGAGCATGCAATTGTTAGGCCTCCCCATAAAAGTTCAAAAGGCAGCACCCCATACAAGCGCACCAACCAAAGCACAATCCAGCAAATGAAAAAAGTGGCCAAGGAGTGCAAACCAACAGCTGCTTTTGAACGTATTGATACAGAAATGGGAGGAATGATGGCAGGTAGTGCTGGCAAATTACCACGTAGCAAAAGGCAACTATCAGATGTCCGCAAACGGCTCATTGGAGCAGAGTTGCCATGGCCATGTATCGCTCAAGCATTGCTACAGGGCACGTACCACTCCCGGTTCTTGCGATTACTACCTCGTTCCCATCTCTGTACTGGTCAGTCTTACTTTGTCGCACCCTAATTCCCACATCGGTGCTGGAGAACTGCAAATCAGAGCATCTTATTTGTGCTATCTCGTTGAAACGGAAAAATCCTGAGAAAGCCAGGAGACAGATAGTCACAGTTCGTATGTCCAACAACGATGCTGACTCCTGGGCTAACGTACTGACCATTTTCTGTAGCAACTGTGGTGTTGCTGGTTCCTTTTTCACTTTTGGCCTCCCTTTTATGCGATGTGCACTCTCTTGCATTGTTCTCACTGTTGGGTGAGACGTTTGTGATGGCAACCCTCCTAGTTCATGCACCCATGCCAGTGCATTCACTGCATCATCCACTGCTGTTTTTGCTTCTGAAGTTTCTAGTAAGTGTTGCAGGTAAAGTGCCACATGGGCACGTTGAGCTGGGAACTCTGATATTTTGGGGTATTGCGCTGCCCACTTCTTCCAACGATCAAAAGATCTGGTGTATTTCTGTACAGTAGACTCTGCCCTTGATAACCGCAACGTTCGTGGAACACCCGCTGCTAGCTCTTGAAGCCTAGGTTCTCGGATGTTTCCAAGCTCTTGCATGACACCCACTGCAATAATATCTACATGTGATGGTAGAGAGAAAGATTCTCATGTAACTGGATACATAGATATTGAATTCATCATAAGGGTTGGGTGGGTGGGTCTTTGACCACACTGAACAACTGATCCTTGCCTGCCGTACAGTAGAGCTAAAAAAAACTGCTTTTACAGTCCCACTTCCCCTTATATACTTAATCTACGCATGCGTACAACTCATGGGGATGCCCCAATAATATGAGAGCTACGTTTCTGTCTAATTCTTTCCGTTTTGCTCCAATCAACCGACAGAAACAACACCTCTCACATCTTTCTGCAGAGGTTTTGCCCCTGTGGCAGGCATTATTTATTAATAACACAATTTACCAACGTTAGGCCTACATCCACTGTGTAACCCCCATACCCTGAATCACTAGCATCTGAGTACACGAGTCTAACTGCTCCAGCACTATACCTCATCTCTTTGCCATTCAGGCTCTCTATGTTGTTCTCCCAGAACTTTATCTCTCCCCATGCTTCCTCAGTCCATACGACTTTGTCATTCCATGTATTCCTACAGTTGATTATGGTGTACAGGCTCCGGGTCATCAACCTGGCTACAGAACCGAGCCCTAGATTCATGGATATATACTATTTGGCCTACTATGCTTGCTAGCTGACGCACTGTCATACTAGGAGAAACCTTCCTTACACTTTCCTGTAGTTTACATATACGTTGTTCTGGAACTGAGATGTTTCCTTGATTTAGGTCCAATGAGAATCCTAACATGTGACACTCTGCCTAGGCTCAAAGTCTGACTTCTCTTCATTAATAACAAACCCTGCTCGGGTTAGGTCTTGTCTAATCATTTTTGCTGCTTGGCTTGTTGCTTGCTTTGTGGCTCCCACACAAATGCCATCATCGATATACAATACAACTTTTAACCCTTTACTTCTCCATCTCTTTACCAGTGGCCTGAGCAACTTGGTAAATACAAATGGAGCTGTTGCTAGTCCGAATGGTAGGACTCTGAACATGTAATATACAATAACCCCATCCTTGCCTTTCCACGAAAATCCCAGTAGTCAGCATGTATGTCTACGTGATGGTACCCTGGCTTTAGGTCAAAAATTATTGCATAGTCACCTTTCTCAATCATTTGGATAGCTGTTTTTATGTCTTCATATTTGAACTTATCTTTCCAGAGGAACTTGTTTACATATCTCAGGTCCAATACCAGCCTTTTCTTTCCACTTGTACTCTCTACTACTGACAATGGGCTGCAAATCACTGGCTGTCGTTCAGCTGTGACAATGCAACCTGCCCGTGTAAGCTCGTGCAGTGCACTTCCTACAAATTGTGATTCTTGTCTGGCTGAAGCGTGATTCTTGAAAAATGCCGGTGGAGGCTTTCTAAATAATGGCAACCTATACCCTACTGCAACAATGTTTCTCACAAAACTACTGGCTGTTAACTCATTTTCCCAAAATTCAGCGTTGTGTTTCAATCTCCCTTGTACACTAGGGTAATTTACACCTAGTGGAACTGTGTCCCATGTTGTTATGTCCTCGAATTTACCCTCCCATTCAACAGGAGCAGCTTGGTTATCAGCATTACTATCGTGCATTAGTGCATGTGGTGGGCTATATACACCATGTACAACTGTTTCATTTCCACTTTCCTTACATATGCCTCCCGCTCGGGGAAGTGAGGTGGCTCCACCACCAGGTCCAGGACAGTCCTTCCGCACGTGTCCATCTTTCCACAGGCAAAGCAAGGTCTGGGTGGACTAGGGTTGAACTGCCGGTAGGGTTGTCCTTGCTGTACTCCAAACCCCGTCCCGTAAGCAAGGGCCGCTGTGTATCCGGTCCTCGTGGTGGTGGTGGCGTTGCCCACTCCATTTCCTCGGTGGTGATCAAAGGGACGAAAATTCTTCCTGCTACTTGAGGCCGTCTTGGCTGCAGCCCTTTTCTGCTTCTTCTCCGCACGGTACTCCGCCTTTGCAATCCTTTTCTCATCGTCACTGTCCTTTGCGAGATCGTCTTCCTCGTACTCTTCAACGGTCCACCATCCGTACTCCGACCAGTCGGCTAGCTTGATCAACTTTTGTCTGCGTTCCAACAGCTCAATACCTTCGTCAATGGCCTTTTTGGTTGCTGTAACTTTGTCCGGATCCTGAAAATTCTCCTCGGAAAGTGCTTCCGCTGCTGTTTCGAGAGTTTCTTTCACTTTCTCATTGAAATCGTGTTGGACTTCGTGGCCTTTGCACTTGAAACTATACGGCTTTTCCTTGCGAATCTTCTTTGCGAGTTTTCACACAATGCTTCCTGCTTCGTCTCCAAAGTTTTCAGCCGCTCCTCGAGCCTAGTCTGGCCTTCCGCCTGTTTCGCCGAACTCTCTCGTACTGCAGCCAAAACTGCCGCAAGCGCACCTTGGCTGCCTGTGTTCTCCTGGTTTCCTTGCACGTTTTGCTGTTTCGACTTGTGCTGACCTGCACTGCCGACGTGCGCTGATGTTGATGCGTCCATCGAGAAAAATATCACTCAAGGTGCTCTTCTATAACTCCTCCAGCCAGCTAGCTACTTAACTTTGACCACACTGAACAACTGATCTTTGCCTGCCGTACAGGAGAGCTAAAAAACTGCTTTTACAGTCCCGCTTCCCCTTATATACTTAATCTACGCATGCGTACAACTCATGGGGATGCCCCAATAATATGAGAGCTACGTTTCTAATTCTTTCCGTTTTGCTCCAATCAACCGACAGAAACAACATAGGGTGTGAGAGTAGCAGCTCAGCCGGGAAATCCCCCTGAGAAGTTCTACACTAATGCAAGTGAGCCCAAAAACAACGTCCTGAAGTTGAAAGTTGATCGAAAACCACAGTCTCTCCCTGTTTTTGTTGATCATGTACAAGAGTTGGCCTCTGCCCCGGAGAAGAACATTGAAAGGGCTTCTTTTTTTAAGCAGAAATCGTTGGTGAAGAAGGTAAAAGAAGCATCATGCATGCAACCTCTCAGAACTGACCAGTGAAGCTGCTTTGCATGATGATCCCACACAGAGCACAACCATGGGTGCTACTGCTAAGGAAAGTGGAGGTGATTACACAGAACATCCTAAGTAGTTCATGTGGTTAGACGAAAGCACCATCAGACCCATACCATGTACTCCTAGAATCAGGAAGCATAAAGTGCTACACAGCAAGAGAGTAGATTTTTTTGTAAACTTGCATGCAAAGTTCATTCCATCTATCTAACATAGAACCATGAGTTATAAGGCCTGTATTTATGTATTTGTTGAGCTATAGAGATCGCTGTTTTTGACGTATTGATGACATTGACAATCATCCGTGACGTTTACGTATGCACATGCGCTTGCGCACGCGCTGTGCCGCGCATTGGTTAATGAAATTCATGACAAATATTCAATATTCAATTCAATGCGCGCTAAAATTATTATCAGCTGTTCGGTAGCGCAGAGGTATCATGGAGTGTTTCTTGTCTTCGAGTTCGACCAGTTCTTCTCGGAACCAACCATCTGTTTCTTCTCAGGGCCAAGAGGCCGGGGTTCTTTTCAGAACCAACCCCCCAAGATGTCAAGGAAGCGTGGCATTGCTGCTCTACTTGCTGATGTGACCAACCAGCCTGAAAGTTGCAACCAAAGACTTTGCAAGGAAGAGTCAACCTCCAAGGTATCTGCAGCCATTGTACCAGATTTTCAACCTCAAGGAGATGCTGAGAAGGGTGGAAAGGTGAGAGCAAAAGTCCTGAAAAGACAGGCAAGCCAATCAGATGATACTCGTACACTATATAGCATATACACAAAAGATAGAGAACTTTTTGACAAAGGACAAGAGTACATTATCAATTTTGTATCTAAAAATGTGTCTTGGGAGGTGCAGAAAGCTCTTGCGATTCAAATAATGACATCAGCAATGACTGAACTGGGTAAAGGGATTATTGATGCTGCTAAGTTTGCCGCTACCACTACCGGTTTTTCTCAAGAAGTTGTACGCAGATGGGCTTATGCATACTTCACTGCATTAGATCAGTACCCTGGCTCACTCAATGATCTTGACCTTGACTTCATCCAAACAGAGCTATCGTCTGAACGGGGGAAAGCTTGTGGTAAACCGGATGCTATCCTTCATGATGAAGATTTCCAACTGTCTGCACGAAAATACATACGTTCAAATGCATACAGGAAGGGTGCACCGAACCTCACGATTGAGATGTTCTGCAAATGGGTCAGTGATAGTTTTAGTGTAGAAATAAGTTGTGAAACTGCTCGCAGATGGCTTCACTACCTTGGGTTTGACATGAGCAACCATCAGAAAGGAGTCTTTTTCGATGGTCATGATCGAGATGATGTAGTTACTTATTGTAAGGACTTGTTGGAACAATTGGCAAAATTTGACGAAACGACAATCACCCCTAGCACTCCAAGGTCAGTGTATATTTCCGCCAACTGAAATGCAAAAACTACTCGTACTTGAGATAAGGACAATTGACACGTCTTACAATTAAAATTTCCAACTTTAAAAATTCACATTTCATACTTTGGATCTAATTTCCAATTCCAAATCTTCTTGTACTTTTAGATTTTTGAGGTTTGGATTCCAATTGTCATTGTTTTATCTTACTGTGTTTTGGATTTTGGATTCCAATTGTCAATTTTCTTGTCTTTATATAGTTTGCATTTTGGATTCCAATTGTCAATTTTCTTATGGTTACGGGGATACCGTAGAGAGTGCTAGTAAGATCAATAATGCATGACAAAATTCATTTCACCACAAAGCATGTACGTTATGTGCATATGTTGGCTTCCTACTTGACTGCTGTACAAATCTCCCGCCTAGTGAAGCTGCATGCGCACTTTGTCAACCGCAACAATGTAATTATCTCAACTAGCCAGCCATGGCTGCCGGGCACGCGGAGTTGCTTGCTCTTGCACAAAAAATAGCCTTCTGTGAGTGTTGGAATGAACTTTTACGGAGTTATACGGCTTGTAGACTCCTCCCCTGAGGGATTGACGGAAGATTTTGATGATTACTTGACTTGGAGTGAATATATGACCAGGTGAGTCCCTGGACAGGGCTTTGAGCAGGCTATGATGCTCTATATTAGCGATTTGCTTCAATATTTAAAAAAAAGCTTCCGTCAGTCGCTAATAACCATTCTTAAGATGCCACTGGGCGCTTCTTACAGTTTCCTGGGCAACTTAACCACGTGTTATCTTGTGCGCGAGTTGGTTAATATTTGAACCACCATAACTTGTGAACTGTTTATATGTAGCTGATGATTTTTGCTGCACAAAGACAGCTATGTGTGATGCTTGTGTGGTCCAAGTTTCATGTGCTAAGACTTTAGTATGCCTGTTTTAGTAGCATAAATGTATACATATATGAAGTCACATAGTTCTAAGTATCCCGTAACCTTATGTTACTGCATTTTGCATTTTGGACTCCAATTGCCAACTTTCTGTGTTTTGAGTTTGGATTCCAATCGTCAATTTTCTTGCTTTTTGCATTTTGGGTTCCAATTGTCAATTTTCTTATCTTGCTGTATTTTGCATTTTGGAATTTTGGATTCCAATTCACCAGTATCCAAACTTTAGCTACGAGCCAGGTATAAATATTCATTGCTTGATTGGCAATTTGAAGGCAGGGACTTCCTGTTTAGGGGTCAAATGCTGCCCACTGATTGGTCACTTTGGCACGGCCGACAGTTGTTATGGGCGGGGTGAGGTGTGCGCATCTCCGAAGCTGTACTGTGGACGCATGCGCAAGTGGAGAACTCGTGTGCGGGAGAGCGGGCGTTCTGGACTGTACGTGGTTGCCTAGACCGATAATCTTGGTACTTGGTATCTTCATTTTCGTGGCTTTCGATCAGGATTACGAGTGGCTCGAGAAACAATGGGGAATAGACGTGTGGATCCTGAAACAAAGGTACATCGAACCCGACACCACTTTTGGAAGAGCCATTCAGCTGAAGTTGGACGAAGCTACGAATCCTACAGCTAGAAGGTGGTGGAAAACCATCTATCAGCATTCGCTCGGATTGGCAAAAGAGATGGGGAACGACCTAGCTCTAGCATACATGCATTCCATCCAAAAATATCTCATGTGGCAATCACAATATTTTTTTTCAGCAGATGCAATTGATTGTGACAGTCTGTGTTATTTTAGTGAACGTACTAGAGACAGAGTGTATGCTATCATGGATCCAAATGTGTGGCATAAGAAAAATTAAAATCTTTGAAATTCGTCGAATCTTCTTGGAGGGCGTCTACCGCGGCGAGGGGGGTTGCGTCTTGGGACGGGAGCTGGAGGAGGGGGTGGTGGAGGGGGGAGGGAGAGAGTGGGGGGGAGGAAGGGTAGAAGGGGTCCTCGAGGAAGGCACCGGCATTCCAAAACGCACGGGTGGTCTTCTAATTCTGGTGGAGAGAGGTCTCGGAGGAGGGAGGGGACGTCGAGTCCGAGCGCGTCTTGTTCTGGGAAGAGGAGGGGGAGGAGGGGGAGGAGGAGGAGGAGGAGGGGGAGGAGGAGGAGGAGGAGGAGGGGGAGGGGGAGTGGGGGGAGAGGGAGGGGAGGGGGGAGAGGGAGGAGGGGGAAGGAATGGAGGTGGACCTCCCAATCCAGAAGGGCCGGGACCTCCAATGAGCGAAGAGACTATTCTGAAAGAAGAATGGTGTCGACCTAAACTAACGAATTGGGGTGGTGCCAGGTATAATTCCGAAAAAGTCACGTTCACTCCACTTCCACTCGTGGGATTGTTCCGGTAACGGTTAAAAATATCCGTAGTCGACATCCAGTTAACAGCAGTTCCGAATGCATCGGTTGGGTTCCATACACATGTCGAGCAATGCTAAAGCACTCATCGACACGTAACCGTCGATCACCAACTGCTTCCCCGGAAACTCAGTCTTACAAAATTTCCAAAAGGGATAAGGGTGAGATAACCGAATGACTTCGTCACCGATTATACCCTTCTCACACAGAGCAAAATTCACAGCCAACCAATCTTGCATGATATAAGAATTGGCCTTCCACTTCAAAGGAGCACCCTTGGAATGTTCCCAAACGTATTTCTGAAAACCCCCCTCCTCGATCGAGCGCATCCCCTCCATACAATGCAAACTCATAAAGAGCTTGTCTTCCCGCTGCACAAACATACTCTGCACGAGTTTGTCCAATTCTGGGACCAAACCCAACGCATCTTCGTCATTGGCAAACCGATACGTGAGAGTAGAGTTGATGAAGAGTGGTTCCAAAAGCTCAACATCGCACATCGACATGATGACCATCTCGATGGGAAAACCCTGAAAACGAACATTCCTCTTTAGAGCCACTTCGTCCTTGTCCAAATAAGCATAAACATCGATTGCGTGCAAACCTGCCTTGAATGGATCGAAAAATTCTTCTTGAATTTGAGAACCAATTCCAACTGCTTCATTTTACTTTTCAAGAATTGATCCATTTCGCCACCACTGCACTTCACGTTCAAACTCTCTCCAACGGAAACGTATGCAGCATTTTTCTCTTTCACCGTACCCGGTTTCCATTCCAATTTCTTGTACAAACAGGGAATCACCCTCTTGGAAACATCGGGAGGAATGATGCTACTCTGGGTAGAAGAAATACCACTGCCACTGCCACCACGGAAGAGAAAATTCTTGATCAACGACATAGTCGGATAATACAGTCAAACTGCACAACTGTAGGATGAATTACTGGAAGCAAAAGGGGGAATTTTATAGCTCCGAAAAACACGACCAGACGTCTGACCTCCAGAAACACAACTGTAGATCTAATCACCTAATCGATGTAAAACCCGATGCCCAATAAAATCCGTCCAGACTCCGAATATCTCAACAAACCATCTACACTGTGCTTGTAACCCACAAAATCCATGTAATGTTTCAATGTATAAGGAATTAAACCGTTATTGTCCAAATCGTGTTCCACCACCTTCACAGCTGCAAATCTCAACAAACTAGGAGGGTTTGACTCTTCTCCACCAGACAAACAAAAATGCACACCACAAATCCAATTCCCCACCGAAGGTTCAGTCTCTGACCTCTTCAAAGCCATATAAAAAGTACCTCGTAACTTAGACACCATCTTCAACATCTTAGTGGGATCCAAATCGGTTTTACAAACAAAACATTTCCAACCCCGGGTCCAATGGGTAGCACAAACGACTTTTACTGCCAAATCCATACCTTCTAGGGCCATACCCAATAACCACAATAACCCACCGAACCGTCAACTCCCTCTGTAAACAACTCCCTATCCATATAATTCCTCATGGGTATGGAAATTAACTGACTATTCTCTAACCCTTCTTCTACTAACTTTACAGCTGCAAACCTCAATAACGAAGGTGGATTCAAAGCCAATCCCCTCCCCTTAGCAAACAAACAAAAATGACGTACCTTTCCAAAAAAACAATATCCTACAATTTCATTACTCACAACATCGTACATCAACAAAAAAGGACAATAAGCAAACGGTATAGACAAAAAAGGATACTCACACAATTCGGTTTTACAATAAGTACACCACATGATAAATCCTCGACACTTTAAACGAAATAGAACAAGTCAAATCCAACAACCCACCAAAATATATCCCCTCACGGGAACATGGAATAAAAAGAATTAACATCAATCTTGTCTTCGATCAACTCCTGCAAATCGTCCAACTCGTGAATCAGCCAGTTGGATACGTCCACAAGTTGCTCCTTTGCTTTTCCCTCTTTTTTTGCTCTTTTGAACTGGTATCGATCGGTGGTAACACGTCCTACCCTGATCTACCTGGTCTATCCTGATATCAATACGTGCCGTGCTGATATTGATACGTGCCAGAACCTGTTGGCAGAACGATCAGTCTGCCCCACACTGAAATCATGACTTCCCCAAACTCTGTTGTGTTGAAGAGGGGAACAGAAAGATGTGATATGCAGCTTCCTCAGGTGACAACCGGGAATCTGAGAAGAGTATTTCAAGTAAGCTCTAATCTAGTAATTAAATTGCATTACGTCATAGCATTGTATCAGTGCAGCGCAAGCCTGGAGGTGTCATGCGCGCCATGCATTAGCCTCGTTCCTTGGCCTTTACACCTCCAGTATTGTGATCCCTTCAAGTATGCAAATGCTACTAAAAATGATCTAAATCTCCTTTCTAGCCTTCAGAATGACCTGAAAGTACACCATACTCAAAATCTACTCTCTTGCTGTGTAGCACTGTACATGAAGACACAGTAGTCAGCAATATAGTTGCCTAGCTGAGGCGGCGGAAGGTACTTGAGATTGGAAGGGGGGGCAACGATGATGGTGCGTGCTTACGCACGCACACGCTAGGGGGGGCTGGGGGCCAGAAAAATTTTTTCAATTAGGTGCTCTGAGATCACTTCTGAGGCCACATTTGTACCCAAATGCCACTAGTCCGACTAGAGTATATGGCGGGAGTAATACCGCCATTCGCCACGACATGAGAAAAAGTCAGTCACATGTAGAAGAGAAAGAACAGAGATCAACTAAAGAGAAGAATCTAGCAGCATCCAATGCCTTCCTAAGAGATAAGTCATAGAAGTATACTTCTGGCATTGCTACTACTTTCATTTTGCTGGTCTGCAAACAGTTCAAATACTCATTTGATTCTCAGAGATTCAAGTTAAAGGTCAAATAGCTGTGACAGTCTATAGTCATTTAGCTACCATAAGACCGGTGACTCAAAGCATGTGTAAGATCGCATGTAGTGAGCCTACATGTTCCAAGCCCACATGCAGCATGTCCCAACTACCAGACTGAGCTGGACTCCATGTACACATGGGAGTGGCTCCACCCCTTCTGTAGCCATCCACAGGTCAGGAGTTTAAAGGAGCCGAAACCTGTGTTTGTGTGATGATCAGACTGGGAACTCCCCTGATGACCAGCAAATAAAACAGTAAATTTTAAAAGAAAGTAGCAAAACTATGCTAAATGCATACTCAAACGATATCCATATAGCTAGGTACTATGTAGCTCAGCTTGATAGTACTCTGTACAGTATATCACACACAAACAAGCGCCTCCAAAGAAGAATTAGAGAAAAATCAGCAATCTTGTTTTCACTGACTCAAAGTGCAATGGACACGTTCCCTGCCACCCTCCTTAACAGGATGACTCTCAAACACACACCAAATGCATAAATATACAAAAACACTAACAAATAACTTGAGTACTGATAGTATGAATTCTTTTGCATCATGTATGATGAAGGCACTTGAAAAGCTGAAACATGCTATATTCCCAAATGAATATGACAGTGAACCTACAACCAAGTCACTGATTTCTTCTGCTCCTTATGACATCAAACGAGAGCAAAACATCCCAACACAGATCAGGCTTGCTGAACCAAAAAACTTTCTTAGCCATACAAGACAGTGACTGTGGGTTGATCAATGTTTTCACTGGCAAAATTGTGACCCTTGAACAGCTGCATGACCTTTTGAACTTCCGAGCAATAGTGAAGAAACTGTTCAGCCAAAGAATATAATACTACATTCTATGGTCACCTAGTGTATGTGCTCCAACTAGAAAATGATAACTTCAAACCTTTTCCCAGGAAAAGCCAATAAAACAGCGAGTATCTCCATTGGAAAGAGATAAAAAGTTGATTCAAACCTGCATCCGGAAGAAACTCCCGTGGTCAAAGCAAACAGGCAGAGCAGTGGAAAGACCTGGAGAGCAGTTTATAGAACTCCCACTTGCGCTCTCTGATCATGAAGGCCATCCCATCAAAGGACAAAAGAGTTTACACAACTAGAGCATTATGACCCAAGATACAAGAACAATGTTGCTCCAATAACACAAAAATTTCCAGCTGGGTGGAAGGCCAAGTGTGCCATTGTTTAAAGGCATGTTCATGATAAACAGTGCTCCACTTGGTAGCCATCGCAAGTTTGGTGAATATGCAATCTTTCTGATGAAATGTTACATCATTCCCCACTTTTCCAAGGGTACCAGTATGCTAATTTTATTATAAAACCCACCAATAATAGACCTGGCACTCTAGCAGATGTTTATCTGGCAAAAAAATGTTTTTGGATTTTTAGCATTTCAACAAAACATGCAACAGCATTTTCAACCACTTCACCACAAACACATTTCAACTCATTTAAACACTTAACAAAGACACTTCTACAGCAGACCTGCCAAGTCTCACGCATCAGGCGTGTGACACACACATTTAAGGCAATATACTCCAGCTCACACACTTACCAGAATCCTCCAACATGTAGCAGCTCTCAAGACAAGCCACGACATATGTAGTCCATGCGCTGCCGAAAGAGATGACGGATAGCGAAGCAAGCAGTTGTGACTCATATTGCTCAGATAGCGAACGAAATGGGCCACCTCCAACTAAAACCAAACTGGAAGGAGCTGCTAAGTACCCAACCAATTTTAATTCAAAAAATGGCCCTGTATTCAGCCTGCCACAAAGTATAAGTTCAGATGTGCCATATGCCAGTGCTTAGTAAGTTGTGAGCATCAAGAAGAGAAGGATGTAAGGCGTCATCTTGATGAGAAAAAGCATCATGACAATGCTGAATCCTTAGAGAAATAACAACAAACTGGTGAGTTCTTTAAACCTACTGATCATCCAATTCATGACAAGTTGACAAGGGCAGAGGTTAAGCTGAGTACTGTGCTTGCTCTAGTGCAATAACTAGATCACATGGGAGAGGCAAGAGGTACGTTACAGCACGAAGAAAGAATGGCAAATGGGAGCGCAATGGTGGATCTGAAATGTCAAGTGACGAAGAAGACTACACACAAGGCCACATAGTAGGTAGGGGCCACAGAAGAGGTGGTGCAGACGGTGGTCGCCATGGTGGTGGAGGGGCTGGAGCTGGTTGTGGTGGTGGTGGTGGTCGGGGTAGAGTTCATAGCCGACGCCGTGGAGATGGTGGAGGGCCTGGAGCTGGTTGTGGTGACAGCGGTGGTCGGGGTAGAGTTCATAGCTGACGCCGTGGAGGTGGTGGAAGAAGAGGAAAGAAAGCTAGTCGTAGTTGTGACAAGAGTACAAGAGGTGGTAAACACAGCAGACTCCAAGCCAACGACACTGTGCCTGTGAGCATTACTGAGAAAGACACCAGTTTTATACTAGGGGAGTGCTTTTGTCCCCTTCGTCAACCTGGTGTTTACGTCCCTCAAGACAAGGAGATTTCGGCACTGTCACTGTTTAAGCTCTTTTTTGACGACAAGTCTGTGAACAGAATTGTTCTCAGTACACTGTCTTATGCCAAAAGCAGGAAGGAAGAAAAGAAGAACCGGTGTGCTGTTTTTATGAGAAAGCCATTTACCAAAGAAGAAGTAAGAGCTTCTCTTGATCCTGCTCAGGATACACAATGTTTGCAATTATCAAAAGGCGTGGAGTGAGTCAAGAGCGCAATACCTTGTTTGTTTGCAAGAACTAATGACTTGCCAAAGATTTGAGCTGATAGGTACATCTTTGCACATTGTCACTATTGAAGAGGAAGAAGCTTCCCAGGAAGATTAGCTTCGGAAGATTCGACTACTGTATGACCATACAAAACAAAGATGCTTTGATCTATACCAACCCCTGCAACATCTCTCTGTTGATGAGAGAATGGTAAAAAGCAAACCAAGTTCCCATTTTGTTCAGTATATGAAAGATAAACCAGTGAAATGGGGATTTAAGTATTGGGTTATAGCAGACGCAAGTGGCTACACTGTGGATTTATGTAATGTTGTGTTAAAACTGTCCCAGCCTTTCTGCTTTCAAGGGTACAAGGTCTTTGTTGACAATTTCTAGTGCTTGAGATTAGAGAGATGCATGAGCATCCTAAATTAAAGCTATAGCAATCGACAGATACATGCTCTTTCTTGAAAACACTGTTCCAGCATGCTTTAAGCCTGCTGGAACATGAAGGAGCTGGGGGTAAGACTACTGCTACAGACCTCTCAATTCAACTTAGTGAATGAGAATATATCACCACATCTTATTTACCTTGATGTGCTTGTTATCCTCATGTGTTCCTACTGAGAACAGTCTTATGAATGCAATTCATGATAGATACACAGATCGACTAGTGACTGTTTGTCAAAGTGTTTATGTGAATCTTCTTGAAGTGGAAGCGTTAGTGCTTAAACTGTAAATGACAAGAATGCTACCCTTAAAAAGGATTATAGGAATTCATGATAGATGCACAGACAGACTGTCCAATCAAAATGTCTCAGATTGATAGGGCTACCTTTAACACTAAGGCTGAGTGTTACTTATTGACCCTGGTTACAAACCCTAAAGAGCCGGTTCAACAGATACATCTTCATAGCTTGTTGGAATACCTACAGCCACAGGATCAAGCAAGTGGCACCCCAGCTACTGTCATGGAACTAGCCAGATGCAAAGTTGTAGAATAAATTCCAGTCAAAAGAAGGTCTACTGACTGTCTGGTCACTATTTCCTAGCACTGTGGCTGTTGAATGCCCATTGTGCCTCCATAAAATTACAGTCATTCGTGGAAGGTGGCGGCAATGAGTATGAGTATGTCGTAGAAGAACTGCAGGTCCAAATTAGAGGTTGCACACGCCCAGAGTTGCATGAGATGGTTCGTCTCAACAACAAGCTGTCTGGATGTACCTGTCACAGTCATCCAATTCCGTATAAATGACATTTAGTATGGGTCGCTAGGAAACTGGTAGCCACTCCTAAACACCTAAGGTCACTCGTATCGCGGCAAAGATTGGCAGCCCCATCTCTCAGAAGTATCAGACGCCTTTCAAAGGAAGCCCTTCGACAGCACTTGATGAACAATAGATGGTATCACGCCTCACTGCATTTAGCAAGGCAACAAAAGCTCGCTCTGAGGACAGAGAGCAAACAAGCACCGGACCAGCATCCGGAAGATAACAGAGGGAACAGCACTTCAACCTCTGACAGTCAGAGGCCAGAGACCCAATAGCCCACAAGAATGATTCTGGCTCCGACAGCTCGGAAGCCCCAGCAAAGCCACCTTCAAAACGCCCGAGAAAAAGGCAGAGGGAACACACCCCCTCGACAAGCTCCTCAGAAGGTTACTCTCGCGGAAAAAGGCACCGTAGACGCCACAGTTCATCACCATCCTCCTCCTCCTACTACTCTTCTTCCGAGATTCCTCTCGCTCGTCCAGTTCTTCCAGTGGCTGCCACTCACACCGAAGAAAGCACAAGCACCACCACCACAGGACCAGGAGATACTCTCCGGGGAACTACTACCCAGGATCCATTACATGTGCCCCTCCTCTACCTAAGAGCTTGCAAGATCGCATCAGACGAGGTAAATTTGTCGTGTTTGATAAGATAGTACTCCCTCAAAATGTACCACCCACCCCTAAACTTGGCAAGGGTAAAGCAAAGCGGAGTAAGCGGCATGTTGTTGACTTACCTTCATGGCTCGAGGCATGGAACCGATAAATATGCGTTAGGCTTGCCTACGACCGTTGCATGGCTCTCGAGCTCATCAAGTATCAGACAATCATGGTGATGCTTTTCACAAACCATTCTCCAGCACTCTGCCTGGAGTACGAGAGTTTGTTCCGCCAGGCAGCAGCACGTGATCCCACCCTGCACTGGGATACCATTAAAGAGGACATATATGCCTGGGCCATTATGCAGTGCCACAACACTAGTACATCCCAATTTCAGTCGAGCATCTCCACTTTTTGTGACCGACTCCCAATATCAGCCCGTCTTCAGCCCCCATCAGCCGAGTCAGGCAAATCAACTCCACCGCGTGCCACATACAATGCAGAAGGCAAAGAAATCTGCAAGCGGTACAATGCGGGACGCTGCACAAGGGGGGAAGAATGTATCTTCACACATATCTGCTGGCACCTTGGCAAAGTGTGCACCAAACTTCCTTGAGCTCCAGCGAGCTCTCACCCCCCTATGACACTCTCAATTTGAGAGGGAGCTGGTCAACCACCCAGACAAAGCCTGGACTCACTGACTGCTCAATAGCATCAAGAATGGAGTTACGATGGCCCACGTGGCCCGAGCGAAACTCACAACCTAAAATCGCCATTGGAACACACACAAGTCATCGATGAGGAGCTAAGAAAAAAAGAATGCTTAGCTAGCCAAATTCTTGGCCCGTTCTCTTCAAGGCCAATCAGAAACCTAAAGTGCTCTGGCTTGGGGGCGGTTCCCAAGAAAGGTGGGAAATGGTGCATGATCCTCCACCTCTCTGCTCCGCTGGGTAAGACCATATCTCCACAAAGACGACATTTCTCTTCATTACGCATCCATGGACGATGCCACTCACATGTTGTCTGCATGAGGGAAGGGTGTGCTCATGGCCAAGGTAGACTTGAAGTCGGCATATAGAATGGTTCTGGTCCAGCGTCAGGATTGGGAACTACTTGGCATGAAATGGAAAGAAGCCTATTATGTCAACACATGCCTTCCCTTTGGGTTAAGGTCAGCACCTTACCTTTTCAACCAGTTTGCCGAAGCCCTCCAATGGATCCTACAACAGAACTATGGGCTACAGTGGCTTATCCACTATTTGGATGACTACCTCATAGTTGGCGCACCAGACTCACAGCTGCGGTGAGCACCTGCAATGCTTCCCGAGAGTGTGCATGCTTCTAGGGTTCCCAGTTGCCATGGACAAAGTTGATGGCCCAGCAACAGTCCTCCCTTTCTGGGCCTAGAGTTGGACTCAGTCTCGCAGCAGATATGCTTACCACCCGACAAACTAAGGGAAATCCTAGAGGAGCTAACCAAATGGCAATCCCGCAGTAAAACAACAAAGCGGAAACTGCTCTCGCTAATAGGCAAACTCACGTTTGCAGCACAAGCCGTCCCAGCGGGCAGGCTTTTCATAAGGCGCCTAATCACACTTTAGCACGAAAGCCAAAAGGTTACACCACTGCATACGCCTCAACAGCGATGTGCACAAGCAGACATCTCTTTTTGGCAGGAATTTTTGCCAACGTGGAAAGGCATAGCACAATTTGTTGACCAACAACCCACAGATGCAGCTATACACAGACGCTTCTGGCACACATGGATGTGGTGCATACTTTCAAGGGGAGTGGTTTCACCACGACTGGCAACCACATCAGCAGCTTTCAGAACATGTGTCTATCCAATGGCAAGAACTCTTCGCAATTGTCGCTGCAGCCCTCACTTGGGGCCACACTTGGCGGCAAAAGCGCATCAGATTCTACTGTGACAATCTCGTGATTGTCAACTTGTGGGAAGGCAAATCTTCCAAGCATCCTCGTATGTCCTTGCTGTGCACGCTTTTTCTCACAGCGGCTAAAAACTTTATCTTTACCGTATCCCTCAAACATTTGCCTGGGAAAACAAATGAAATAGCGGATGCTTTATCCAGAAAGCAATTTATTCGTTTCTTTCATCTCGCACCACAGGCACAGCGACTGCCAACACCAACCCCTGGGATTCTAAGAGAGCTCTGAATGCTCAACTGCAAGATCTCATGTCTCTAGCACTAGCATCTTCCACTTAAGCCACCTACAGCAGTGCCGTAAAGCGATTCCTCAACTTCTGCATGGAACATGGAGTGCAGCCACTCCCTGCAGACAAGCGTACATTGGTCTATTTTGCAGTAGCATTGAGCCGAAGTCTCTCAACCCCTAGCCTCGTCCCCAGGCTCTCTCCTCAAAAACGGGGGGGAGGAGAGAGCCTGGTAACATTCGCGACAAAAGCTGTCGACTTCCGGCGCGTCATCATTCATGTGATCAACGTAGGACGCTCCCACTTTAGTAATAATTGTCATGTGATTTAATAAGCTGCCGTGCAATATCGGTACTATACCTGGTAGCAGCGCAAGCTATTTACAATTTCGCTCCTCGTCTTTGAGGCATCCGCAGCTCTGTTGAGTTCCGTGACGCACTTTGTACATGTAAACTCGAAGCTGCGAAGTATGGTGAGCAAGTCGGTCCCGCAAACCAACTACAGCAAACTTCAATCTTGGACTCTCTGGACTTGCGCACCTTCCGCACATCCGAAAACTGTTTTTCACCAACCTTCGAGGTGTAGTCTCTACGCTTAAAAGTTCATTTTTGAGTTGGCAATTTTTTGCTGAGTGGACAAAATGCCACGTGTTCACGTGGTTTCGTTCTGCAATCTGATTGGTACCGCCAGAGCAAGGCGCCGGAAGTTGACAACTTTTCCCGCGGATGTTACCAGGCTCTCTCCTCCCCCCGTTTTTGAGGAGAGAGCCTGGGGACGAGGCTACTCAACCCCCACCATAAAGGTGCATCTTTCAGCAGTAGGCTCACATCACCACCGTCAGGGGTTTAAGGATCCAACTCATCACAATCTCCAACTCAAGATGGTCCTTCGGGGCACACAACAAGCTAACCTCGACAGAACCTCACACCCAAGGCAGCCGATTACGCGAGCTGTACTTCACAGACTCTTGTACCAAGTCAGATATTCTCGCAAGCTTCATAAGCATGACAAACATATGCTAACTGCAGCGTTTTTGCTGGCATTTTTCGGCTTCTTGCGAGTAAGTGAGTTCACAATCCCATCTAGGTCAAGATTCAACCCTCGGACTCATCCAACCAAAGCCAGCGTCTCATGTAAACGGAAATATTATGCTTTCACAATCAAAGCATCAAAGACAAACCAGCTGCACCCGGGACATAAGATTTACATACTCCGCTCTCACGAGACAATTTGCCCATATTCAGTCATGCAAAAGTACATTGGTCACTTTCCCCACTCCCCTGCAGTAGGAGCACAGCCTCTGTTCACATTCAGAGATGGCAGCCCACTCACCAGGCACAGCTGCCTGAAGCATTTGCGTAGGTCTCTACACAAGGCTGGTTACTCACGGCTTTCAAATTGGTGCTGCTACGTCAGCAGCCCACTCAGGCCTGCCAGTGCACCAGATCAAACTGTTGGGTAGGTGGAAAAGCAAAGCCTACTGCAGATACATTCCCTCTCACCACCCAGCCAAAGTGGCAGCTAAGACATTTGCTACCTCATCGCTAAGAAAACTAGTGAGATGTTTCATCATCATGGGGCGAGTCTGAGCAAGCAGCAAACTGCTGATTTACTACCTTGTCATGGCACACAGCGGGATTTGTCACTGTCGACTGTTTAAGCCAAATTTGACAACGCATAAGTAGCTAAGTCCTCACCAGAGATAAATATGAGTATCACATATGCCAACCATTTCTCCAGCCAGGGGAGCTAACATGGCTACACATGCATGGACTGAGCTTTACACTGAAATCGTGAGCTAAGTTTCTGGCGTTTATGAGTGCCGTTTATGCATCAGGGCCCGCTACCTGAAGCAGGCGACCCAGTCAACCGGCCACCGCCATATTAAGTGTGTACCGCCTGTGAGCGGCCTGCCGTCGTCGGTAAAAGCACACACCAGTGCCACGCGTGCTTCAACTTCAGTCGTCTTCGCTCTGGGTTCCAGACGCTGCAATCTGACAGTAGCCCTGCACTGGCCTTCACATGCTTCATGATATCGACTTCGTACAACATGATTTCTGTGCACATCACAACTCACAGCTGATTCACAATTCATTGCATACACTGGGTGACAAACGCAGGCATAGCTACCACCACGCCGTGGCCTGTTTTGGGGGGTTTACTTTGGGCGGCTTCCTGTCGGACTGTCCTGCAAACATGCCACGCCTTGGTGGACCAGCGCTCACCTGGCAGTCAGATGGGAGTGTCGTCCTCTGCCCTCACATACAGGCAAAATATGTTGAAACATGTAGTGACAGCATGCAGAGCATATTTGCGGTCACGGATAGCACTGCACAGTTCAAGACACATAGGGACAGCAGATAGATTAGCATATCACACAAATTCATTATCAGGCCTTACAAACTGCAATTAAGGTATCTTTACACTGAGCATCGGGTATTTTGATGATATGCTGAATAGTGGCGTAGTGGCTCACACATTGTAGCATTAACTGTAACTTTCATAGGGTCATGGAATGCCATAGACAATCCTCACTACTGAAGTTACCAAGCTCAAAGAGCAAATGCATGGGTGGGCTTCAGGTCAGGTGTATGTACATTTAAACAAGTAACTTTGTTGATTGCACTTTATCAATACTTTTAGTAAGACACATGGAAATTAGAATTAACTCTTCACTGACCAATGTGACATGTTTACACATCATAAATGAATTCACTGCTAAATGACCAATGATGCACAATGTAGTACACATTATACGTATGTCATCATTTGCCACTCCAATAAAAACGCTAACATTTTTGTTAAAGTATTCACAAGCAGGAATCCTTGACAGGACAGATGGAGCTTCAGTTGTGCAGCAATACTGTCACCGGAAGAAGAGTCAGTTGTCTGCACTCTATTCACACATGTGAAAAGCTATAACAGAGCTTGCAAGAAAGGAATTGTCCACACCATCCTGTGCTACAGGATGATCAAGCACAACGATTACACTATAAGATACACAGTTTCATGACAGAATGACAGAAAAAGTATGTATTCATCAGCAGGATTCTCACATGCTGTGATGATGACAACATGTGAACTGTTTGTAGTTGAGCCGCTTGCTATTACTGTTGTTGTCCCCCTTCAATTTCAAATGAATTTTTTTCCAGTATATTAGCTATGTAAGCTATGTTTTCAATATAAAATATTAGTGTCAAGTGGACAGCATGTATTTCCTTCTGTGATCATATTTATAAATAACAGCTCAATGCATGTCCATACCATACCTATGTTGTAGGGCCATGAGAACAAGTGTTGTATTCTAGTGGGGCAAATGTGACAGAGAAACAGATATCAAGGTGTTACTCAGTGGTCTGTCGCTCATGGAAGCTGCTAGGAAGGCAGACAGGGTTTCCGGGGTTCCCAGCATCATCAAGGCACATAGTAAAGGATGCAAGCAGTAACCAGTGTTTTCACCAGAAGTTGATAACCATGTGGTACAGAAGTGGATGTGGCCTAAATGTTCTGACGACACTATGTTTAATTAAAACAAGTTGGGTATTAAATTTTACATTTACTGATGCTGCTAATGCAGAACCTGGTCTAGCAGGTTTGAAAAGTCTCTCAACCAGTTGTACATTTACAAACATTATCATGCATTAGTGCTCGTATTGCTGAGCTTAGAGAGATGCAATCCTTGCATGAGCAGATACACGTTGCTCTCTCTTGAAAACACTGTACCCAATACATTTTCTGCCGCAATACAACCATGAGAAATGCAATCTTTTTGCTTGCAAGTCAAGGTGGAGCTCAAAGGAAATTGCTTCATAAGCCATCGCATTAGAGGATACACTAAGTCTCCAATAAGGTACAAAGGCAACCCAACACAGCCGTTTCGCCAGCGTAAAACTTCCGCCAATTTTAATTTACCCACACCCACACGTTTTGAGTCATCCAAATGGACGCCTGAAATGAGATTCTTTGTGTGAGTTTCGAGTACTGTATCTCAGCTTCAACTACTACTGCTTTAATCGCAGGGCATGCAAAGGAGGCATTCTACAGTCCAATAACAATTTTGCTAGTTAACTCACAGTTGATACTATCCCCAATCTTGTGCAGTTCCTCAGAATCACCATTAAAAAACATAGTGTAGACTGTCCTCCCGAACAGCGTTTCGCCAGCTGCATTCACGTCAAAAAACTCTGGCTCCTAGTAGCACACTACCTGCTTGATTCTTACCTTGGAAACAAAATGGTTCCAAACATTCTTAAAGCTGCTGCAACAGCTTAAAGTTACCCCAAGTAGAGAGGTTTATTATGTACAATGCACGCGCCTACACGTGAACCTACACAGCGGGAAACATGAAGAAAAACACCTGCTTGCAATTGATAAAGACAGAAGTCATTTTGCAGGTAGCGACCAATCTTGGAGATTCTGGCACCAATTTCTATTTCAAGACTGCTTAGCATACCTTGGTCTCTTTCTGACCATCAGAACAGGGAACTGGCGCTTGAGGATGGCTTCTATAAAACAAATGGCTTCATAAAACAAATGGCTGCTTTGTTTACAGCTTTTGATATAGCCCATGTTATGAGAAGCTGATTGCACAACACATTGATGACTTTTGCAAGTGCTCAACACCAGTGCTGAATGCACTACAGCAAGGAGGTTTCTCCATCAGCTTCAGAGGAAGGCATGCACACAACGTTGCCATTGATGTGGGCCCGCGAGATGGCTATCAACAAAGGCTGCAAGGAGGCCATCATAAAACCTAGTGATGACTACCTCAAGCGTGTGGCTACGTACATTCCTCCCAATTTGTTTCAAGAGGCTAAAAAACCTAGATGCACAACTTTTTCCTGAAGCTCAATGTCACAGCATAAATGACATGTGCTACACGTGATGCAATGAAACAGACAGCAAACATCTAAGCACAAACAACAAAACTTGCCTCTGAACGCCATCTCACAGCCCAATCCCAAGCATCACCTATAATACACATATTCTCCAGAAAAGGTGTTATCTCCTGATGTAGCAGAAGACCTCATGACCTTCCTTTCCATTGGTCAGAAGGAGTTTGAAAGATTTGCTGAGTACAACACTCTGCAAGCTCCAAGTGTGCACGTTCCTAAGCGTCGGAAGAGGCTCCGCACATTCTCAGAATGTAAAGCATTGGCCAAGAGGGTCTCAGATGTGGAAAAGGAGAGAAAGCTTCAAATAGAATAAAAGAGGATGGCAATTGCTTGCAAAACTGGAAGATCAATAGAGAATACCTTTGAGCAGTATATTGACCTACCACGTGCCCTTGTTGACAAGGATGGATTACCACAGAAGGGACAGAAGTCAAGCATAACACGTTAACTGAAAGCAGGTATTCAAAGGCCTGTAAAAATATCACAACAAATGTCCATCCCACTCATTGGGTAGCAGATGTTGTGCTAATTGATGGCATGCTTCTGATACACATCTCTCCATGGGGAAACCACAAGACCAGGACAACTTCCTCGCAAAACAGCACATTCTACCACACTTTGCTGGAGGGTCAAAGGAAGTACACCTCCTTTTCGATCACCCAGGAAGCACCCAAACAGTCCTAAAGCATTTGAAAGAGCCAGAAGAAGTGCACACGCTGAAACTTTAATGAAGCAATACCAACACCAAAGAGGTGGCAAGAAAGTATTCTGACTTGTCATTGGTACAAGACAGGACTGGTGTCGTTTCTTGCCACCTACCTTGTAAATCACATCAGTAATAGCTTATGCACAACACAGTTGTTTGTCACTGCTGGAGGTTTTGAAGGTCTTGTCACCTGACACAGATGTGTATCACATAGGCTTGCCTACTGTCGCTACACACAAAATGGATGTGAAAGTGCAACTAAGCAGGTTTAACTCTAATCTCACTGGTACAGTCTTTCAATGTACAGTCTACTGTGCATGTGTGTTCAGGCCTCAGGCCTAGCTCACCAGACATCTAGCTTACTGTATTACTGTAGATGATGTTTGCACGCTGATGCTACAGCCAATGGAAATCATGTGCACATCACGCAATCGCTTGCATACAGAGTTATGAACGGCAGCTGCAGAACACTGCGTTCAAGCTAGCAAGAGCTCATCAGTTGGTTTTACTGCAGAGACAAAATTTGCTGTTCAACAGCATGAACAGAATGGAAGACGGTGTGATGCGTGTTACAAAGAGTAAAACAACATCTTCAGATAAACTGAGGGATGTTCTGCTTAACGAACGCCAACCCAACACGTGACGAACATGGAGAAAACAGCAAAACAGTGTGTGTGGATGTGAGTGCTTGTACACTTGTAAGCAAGACCAATTAGCTCTAACTGATGTTCTAAAATCAATGTCACCCTCTCATTACCCATTAACTCTTCAACCAGAAGAGTACTGCATGAAAGTTGAGAACAAGTAGGTGATTCATTATCCGAATGAAGGGAACCTTGAAAGGTGCCTGGTTTGACTCTACAAACTCTATCAGTCACGTTGTCCTCCAGGTCAGCCTAATGGGGCATTCTGGGGTATTTAAAAATACTTCGAGACTAATCGAACATCAAGCTTCTGGGTTATTAATTACTCATGAGTCATCTAATAAAAGGTGGGTTTACTTGGAGGAAGTCCACTGCTTGCATATTCAGACTGAAACTAACCAGTACAACTACACTGTAAATTTCAGGATACTACAACCTACTAGTGAGCTGCCTGATCAAGCCACCTCCATGCAGATTGCTCAGCCCAGAAGACAAAATTGTTGTTAACAGTCTAATGGTTGCCATGAAGGCTAACCCATCTACAGATGTGGCACCAATTGTTGACCTGGTGATTCTTCACAAAGGGAAGACATTTCAAGAGGCACAGAAAGAGAGCTACCAGTATGAGACTCTTGGGGGTAACAACTCTCGTACTGCTCTTCAGGTAAAGGACTAATAATTATACTGTACTTTGCTTTTACATGCTGATCCATGTATGTCACACATTAAAACAGTCCGACATCTTTCCTGCACTGTAGGCCTTAGTGGAGGATGATCAGAACCCTCTCTTCAGGACCAGACTGGTGTCTGTATACCGTAGATAGGGAAATTTTCGCCGTTAAAATTTTTTTACCAGTTGCTTAGGCGGCGAAAATTAAACGCGCGAAAATTTTAAATTTAAAGTTTCATTTTCACCACTTGGCCACGCGGTAAAAATTAAACACGCGAACATTTCTTACGCGAAAAAAAAGCTACACGAAATTTTCCCGATCTACGGTATCAAGGACTGAGTGACGAGGAAGCATGGAGATTGGCTGCCAAGTACAACCTGGCCACCTCTCTCCATCATGAAATGACAACATAGGAAAAGGTTATAATGTAGGTACTGTACATGTACACTTATAAGGATGGATTTTACTTCCCATAACCTTTGCTTAAATTAAGCAACATACCAATTGTCTGCACTATATAACTTGTAGATCCGGATGTGCAGAACACAACTGTTCAGCTTGACAGGGACTGACAATAATGGCAGTGTTCCTGAGAAACGCAAAAAGTGGAGAGATCACTGCTCATCAATACTGATGCAACCAGTAAGCGCTCTTGTTTCTGTTTGTTTCTTGTACTTTTACGCATGCATAACAACTGTAATGTGGCTTCAGTATCTCTCTCTTTGGATTGTTGCAAACATTTGTATATGGGCATATTGAGTAAACATGAATGTCAGGCATTTGGGTAATCTACGATGCTTATTCCTCTCTCACTCTCTCAGGTGAGTCAGAAAGGTCTAGCTAGTGCTGATTATGTGTGGTTTGTAAGTGGCTCTCTGGGAGATTACAGCCTGAGACTCGTAATCATAATACAATGACATAATCAAAAAATGTGTCTTTGGCTTTGTACATCATGCTCCCCTTTAAGTCTGTGACATGCAAAGCTTTTCGAGGGTCATTCTACTGTACCAAGTACACACAAACATGGTTCTCATTTCTCTTCCATCAGTGGAGTCCTCAAACGTAAGTGAATTCTTTAATTTGTACCCAACACTGTCAATTAAACGTGTGCATGACAAGTTTTAAGGTCACTGTGCAACAGAAGTGTACAAACTAATAAATTATGGCTTAAAAAATTGCTAAAAGAAGTGTGCCTTGTGTGTTTGTTGCCTGACTGTGGTTAAATACTTCACAGTTCTTTTAAAGTGTCACATACTTGTTTGATATACATTGTGAATTAACTTCACAGTTTTGGACCCTTGACAATAGTTGCATGTTCTTTCTCGCCAGTTTGCCTAAAGAGACCTTCACTCTTCACTTTTGCTGAGAAGGTATTGGAGTTTTACAGTACAGGAGAAATCAAAGGCCAAGACGCAAAGCGAGGCACACATGGGAAGAAGCTTGATCAAAGGGAAGCAATTTCAAACATAGCAGAAGGGTAAACGCTTCATGAATTACTGTGTGAAGTGGCATCGTACACAGGAGAAATCCATATCAGAGATGACAGCTGAATGCGCAAAGGTAAAAACGCCTGAGAGATCTACTGCAATCATTTGTGCTACAGACAGGCTCAGCATCATGGGAAGAAGCAAAACAAAAATACCCATCACACACTACACCTGAGGCCCTAGATGAATCTCTTTGCATTGCATTCAATCCTAACTCCCAGGTAATGCAACTGTACCTGCTTTTGTTTGTGAATTAGCTATTGTTAGGAAGGTCATCCTCCCTAGTATTTGTCTTCTTTCCAGATTACATTGAGCTATGCACAGGCTTGATGTCTCTTTATACCCTCATCAAGAGCGCATAATGACGTCATTTTTATTAGGGAGGGAGGAGGAAGACCGTGTAACTTCCTATTCTGGCCATGGTGAAAGCAGAATCTTTCACATGTACTATAAATAGCACATCCGGTTGAGTTATAGCTAGTGTAGGGGTGAAGTGTGAGTAAAAGTAGCTGCAAAACAATCGAGTTAGAAGCTTATCCATTGGATAAGGACCGCGCGTTACCCAAGGAGATGCTCAAGAGTTTGACTGAAAGGCTACGCGGCCCTCTTCGACTGTCAGGCGTGGATAGCATCGTAACACAAAGTTCCTCACATCAGGAAGGGCCGACTCATCCATATGGGGAAATGCTCCTTGTAGGTTCACTCGAAGTAGACACTCCCTCACCAGTTCACAAGTAGACTTGGTCAACTGTATGCACTGGTAAGGTTAACAATACCGACAGCAAAAGTACTGAGCTAGTGCTTTGAGTGTTCAAGATGGTACATGTAGGTTCAAGAACTTGTGCCAGCGAGCAATGACAGCACAACCTTCAACATCTGACTTTGAGAGAGTGGGACGTTTTGTTTCAAAAAAGGAGCCTATTGCTGCCACTTTTAGCAACTTCTATCATGTGAAAAATAGTTACCATTTTCGGAAGATATGTGACCATTTAATGCCACTATTGGCAAATACTTTACTAGAACAAAAAGGTTGCTGTTTTTTGGTAAATTACTACAGCAAATTTGGTGCCAGAAACAATTCTCGATGTGCTGTTGATCTTGATTTTGATGGACTTAAAAAAAAAAAAAGAAAATTGGAAAATAAAACTATCACATTATATTACAGCTCAAAAACATATGAAACGATGTACGACAGATAATAATATTATATGAAAAATCTCAATTCAACTCACCAGTGTAGGGCTCGCTCACGCTCGCCCCAATAATAACAACAATAATATACGTGGCCATTTAATGCCATTATTGGCAATTACTGTACTAGAACAAAAAGGTTGCCGTTTAGCATTGGTAAAGTATGATCAATTGAAACCTCCCACAGATTGAGCTCATAAAACTCAGCAAAGCTTGAAATCTGTATCTTATCCCAAACAGCCACAAATTACTTGCTTCTTCCAAGGCAATTAACAAAATGAAAAAGCTGATTCAGCAGAATCTTGAGGTCAAGAAACTTTTCAAGGTTGCACAATGTCACGAGAGAATGACAGGTTGATAATCTATATACCAACTGCTCAAACTCTTGCTCAAACACCAGCTTTGAGTGGAATGTTCAGATGCAGCAAAGGCCGTCATGGACCGCATGATGGCTAGCCGCAGCGATACCTTGAAGGAGGATATGTGAGGTAAGTCTGCTGATTTTCACCTGCTTTGAGTGGAATGTTCAGACACAGCAAAAGAGGCATCAATAGGCTAATAACATGAAGAGGTTGGCAACACAACTCTTCCTTTACTCAGGCCTTATAGCGTAATTTCTGTCTAGGAAGTTAACCAAATGTGATACCATCCCGTACGACTGTGCAATGGTAATGAATACAAGTCCCTACATGAAGGAAATTCTGGTACACCTGCAAATCTACAATGATGCACAAGCTATGGGAAGATGCACAAGCTATGGAAAAATGCACAAGCTATGGTAAGATGCACAAGCTATGGAAAAGATGCACAAGCTATGGAAAAGATGCACAAGCTATGGAGAAGATGCAACACGTGTGATCACCAGAGTAGACTATATGACACTGCGACCAACAGATTTGTGGAGTTTACTCTGCCATGTGATGACAAAGAATTGCCTCTTTGTGACAGCTTCACAGCTTAAATCCATTGAGGATTAGCCACCATTCTGATGGTATTTATCTAATACTCTCTCTCGAAAAGCAATCCACATGGATAAATCTTTTGATTTCCCATTCAATTATGTCGCTCTTGCACAAAGCTGCAGTTGTTTGGACATTGTTCTCCACACCTGCCGGAGAAAGGTGTTTTTAACTGCTAACATAGCCAAAGTATGCTTTTGTATATAGGGTACAAGCACTTAGTGAAGGAGTTCATGCATTTTTCTTTGCATGTTTAGGCACAAACAGGGCTATAGCAACTGGTACGGCCGGTATGGTCATGGCTGTACCACATTTTTCACTGATTATTCTGAAATCTTTATCATTGAATTGCCATGATATCCCAGAGATGGCTCCTCCTACCTGCACGCAAGAGTTCTAATAAGTGCATGACTAGTTTATTAACTACCCTGATCACAAGTGAACAAGTGTCACAATGGCTCAGTCTAGCAAGTCTGCTGTTCAAGATTTGCCCGACAAACCTTTTCAACCTTGTCATTTTCAGTTTTCTTCACGTATATTGACAATTCCAATGGATTTACTACAATGCTGTATTGGGTGCTGCTTTCTGCTTTACATGCTGCTAAGCAAGGGAAAGTGAGACTAACAGGAGTGACTGAACAAAGCTTCATTATAAAGGCATTTACTTACTGGAAGGATGCAACCAGGGTATTTAGGAAACATGAATCCTGTGACTTCCACAAGCAAGCAGTTATGGCTACTAACAAAGTAGAGGTTGAAGAAATGTTCTTAGCAGAACATGCCAAAGAGAAGAAGCCAATTCATTTATTGAAATTACTTTCCACTGTTTGTTATCTTGCTCACCCAGTGCTACCTTTAGTGAAAAAGACTCAAACTTTTATCAGTTGTTGCTACTTTGCAGAAAGATGGTTCTAGCATCAAACCAAGAGTACATATAAGGTATACTTCCCCCGAAATTCAAAATGAAATCATAACTATCATGGCTAGTTTTGTTCTGCGTAAGATTGCTGCCCAACTTCAATCATCCTTTTGTATAGGCCTGTGCAGCTAGGAGGCAACATAATCAGGGTTGCTGTGATAGGCAGGTTTTAATAAAATTGACACCCAAACGTTTCAACCAGTATTTAGTGGTCTTCATCAGTGGTAGACTACACCGTCAGATGCAGCAACAAGAAGAGGCTGACCGATGTAGGCATGAATGAGGTTGTGCCCATACTATCGGCGTCGGTCAGCCTTGCGTTGTTGCTGCCTCTGGGAATCATCCTCTGCTCGACGGTGTCGCTGCACTTGTACCCTGGTTAATCTACTCCTAGCTCTCTGCATCCAACTCCATTACGCATGCGTGCCACTGTAGTTGCATTCCTGAGCGTTACAGACAAAACTGAGATTCAACCACTGCTCTTTCCTTGATTCATCTCAATTGAAATGTCATACTGAGGTTTGAAGAACTGTAATTTAGTTCAAAATTCTCCTCATTATAGACCCACTCAACTCAGTCATCACCATTTGCTCCAGACATCACATTTCTAAGGGAAAAAATCTGCAAGATAGAGGTGGTTTCACTGTGCTAAATCTTAATGTTGATGGAGCGTGTTACAACCCATTTGTTGTTTTTTTATGTTTTAACAGAGTTCACAGCAGAAGCTCAAACGAACCTTACAAGAGCAGCAGAAACAAATACATCATTTAGACAGAGCATCCTCATTTGATCTTCAGCTGACTGACTTCCCTTTAGCACCAAAAACACCAAGGAGCCCTCTGGTCAGATCCGAAACCACCTCACCTTCTCAACCCAAAGGCAGAGCTGTGTTCATGTGTTGACAGTTCATGTGCTTTTTTTATTGTTATGTAAGAGTTAACATTTGGTGGCCACAAGGTGGACCAGCTGAAATTAACAAAAGTGAAATTACAGAGCGATCCTGGTTCATCTGCTTTGGAAAAGATGGACTACCTTTTTACCACGGAGGAGCTCGTAAATGGGAACCCTTTTGGAGTCACAATGAGTAAAGACGCCAACAGAAAGGTTACAGTTCAAGTTCTAGACACAGAACAGATGAAATTTATATGAGGCATGTAAGCGTTAGTATAGTCTAGTCATAATATATCCAGTTCAAATTTTAGCACTGAGGAGCATTGTAGGTACATCCTGAGTAGGCATAATGCAAGTGCCGCTTGCCACTTGTGCTAACAAAATCATAGCTGTTTTCAAGTGGGATATCAAACAAATGAGTTTGATTTGCTTCCTAAATAGCTAGCTATATTGTAATGAGTCACTATTTTTCAGCTTCCAGCAACACCTTTCATCCTCCAAAATAGTTAGTTACTACTTTCAACTTAGAAGCCAATGAAATGTCACAACTTGGCAACAGCATGTTTGATGTCAGGTTGCTAGATGATGCAGTTTAACAAGTCTACTCAGGATGTTTCTACATTGGTTTGCCCTTTGCAACTTTGTACCCTCAGATCAAACTGGATCCCTGTGGAAGTGTTACAATGAATGCCATATTTCAGCCCACTTCCTTGGTTTTTCCTACTTTATGCACATTATAGTTAGCAATCAAGTATTAAATCTAAATAAGGGGCAATATAGAGCTTCATGATGAAGCTTTTGTGAATGCCTTCTACAATGGGGAGATTGAACTGAGAAGAATTGGAAAGAAGGATTATCGATTTATGGCGAACTTGGATCGCGAGAAGTGCATGGATATGATGGAACAGTTGAGGTGTGAATCTGTGTATCCTCATCCACCATCAGATTGCACAGACGAATGTAAGAGAAGAGGTAAGCTACAATTGCATTGTCGCAGCAAGGCAACCCTAACTGATTTCTATGTTGAGAATGAGTAGGCACTTTAAAATGATGCATTATGCTCAGATTTGTAGACAAGTATGTCTTCATATATGCAGGTCGTGAAAAGTTATGGGTAACAGATGGAATTTGGAAGCTAACCTAGTATTAAAATGTTTTAACCAGTGTTAAACCAAGTTAATGAACGATGTTGGATGTCCGGGGGTGTGCTGCCCTTTCCCGCAGGAGACAATAGAGTGCGCCGCTTGTCACGGGATAGTGGCACACACCACCCTTGTCTAATAGGCATGTGATCGCATTGTGGCTAGCCACATTAGTGCAGAGCAAGGGGTCAGTCTCCCCATCATTTGTCGATGCTGAGGGCGGCTGTCTCAATTCGCTTCTTCAGCTTCTATCATTCGGAGGAGATCACAGTGCCGTCTACAGCAGGGTTTGATAGCCGGTTCACTTAGTGTGGGGCGATGTGGCAGTGAACAACACAGTTCCACCGTCAATGGTACGCATCCACTTGAAGCGTTCCAATTCAGGAAAGGAATGGACATCTTCATAGGACGGACATACGCAGAGGTGTGCCCCGAAGTGGAGACACTTCAATAACCATCAACATCAGCATCAGTGGCAAACTAGAATGGTCTCTACACTTTCTGGATCATTTGAAGAAGAAGATTGCTGCTGTCTCTGAGGTACATGGGATCATTCTTGATGATGCACATTATGAAAGATCCTCTCTGAAAGGTGCACACAGCACAGGCTGGCATACAGATGATACGCTGGTGCTTGTACCTCAGACATAGGTGGTAGAACAATTCCATTTATATAGTTTAAGTACCTTTAGCTATAAGTATGTGTGAGTTTAAAGTATGTAGTGTATGTAGCTACACTTAATTGTTAACTATCCACCTGATGAACTGGTTTTAAAACCCTGCAAGTGTCCACCTACCATCTCAACGGACACTCAGAGACTACACCCACTATGTCCAGGCCTCAACTGGGTTCTCAAATGAGGTTGATCAAATGCTCACAAAGGTAGCCCGAGTTGGTACTTGGCCAGACAGAAGTGCACCATCCCCTGCTTGATGAGATGCACATACGTGAAGATTTGATCTTTGACAAACACACTTGTGACATGATTGGCTTTTCCAATTTGGGGGACATCAACGAGCATTTACTTCAGTTTGTGAACAGTGTGCTGGAAGACAAACCTATCCAACCTCAGCTTGCCAGGAGTATGATGGTGTTCATGGTTCACGGACTTTTCAAAAGTCTGCAGTTTCCATACATACAATTCCCATGCAGAGTTATCTGGAGAGTTGTTGTATGATCCATTTGGGAAGCCGTTAGAAGAGTTGAGAACTGTGGACTGAAGGTATCCTAAGTGGTTGTACATTTGTGGGCAAGGTTTTCAATAGAGCTAAATGTAGGACGAGTGGTGTAGTCTGTATACATTACATTTACACACACATTATTACTTGCTAGAAAAGAAATTAACTCCACTGGGTTATTGGAGCAACACTTAATGGAAATGCTGTGAACAGACGTCTCACAAAACTGCACGAATGATAGTTCGCAACCCTTTTGCACAGGAAAAGGGAGATTTTTTTTCTTTTCTGATCCCCCACACTTGGTGAAGACTGTCAGAAATTGCTCACAGTCAAGGAAGGGTAGCCTCTGGGTAAGAATGTGTACAACGTTTATGGTGTATTAATGTTTTATTTTGCATCTTCTAGTACTGGGAAGACCTTTTCATGGTCCCATCTTACAAAGCTCTACAATAGGGACACTCAGCCTGGAATGGGAATTAGGATGGTGCAAAAGCTTAAGTTTGAGTACATTTCACTGACCTCCTTTTCCAAAATGTGTGTTGACTTAGCTGCACAAGTATGTACTGCACCCTCTGAACCTATGTATGATTCTATATACAAACACACATCATCACTATTACCATAGTGTCCCGGGCAAGCACCCATGGGCGCTCGCAGCTCAAGCACCTAAAATTGGGAGTGGGCAGTTACACGGAGGAGGTGCTTGAATAATCCAACTATCCCCGTGCAAGTGCCCACCTCAGATCTGAAGTTAGCTGACAGGCACTACTGAATTGACCTGCGTCGTAGCTTTGCCCGTGCTTTGTTTTTTAGCTGAACGAGGCCAAAGAAAACGAACCAACCCGAAGTTTTGTTGCCAGGGCTTCGCACCATTCGTCGCTTGCAGTACGCGAATTTCGTACTGCAAGCGAAGAACACTGCGGACGAGGCTACAACCTGCATGTGCAAACCTTCCTGCCGGGTGTATTGGCGCCTGAAACTCATCGGAGTGCTTGGACTGCTACAGTGTACGTGAGCTGAAACTGTGAACTTTCGAGCCAACACACAAAAATTTTGCGTGGTGGGCGGTTACACGAAGGACCTTGAAAAACCACAGAACTGTCAAACTTGATGGGCGGGCACTTGCCCAGGACAATACAGTAGTGAGATGACGGCGGAATTTCTCTGATATATATGTATCGTACGTCCAGTGCACATGTATGCATGCCGCATAAGGACACTATGCACATGATCTAATTGGGAACGTGTGGACGCTTTTATAGTCAGATTTTATACCATATTGTCCCGTGCAAGCACTCGCAGTTCAAGCCCCAAAAATCGGGGGTGGGCCCTTACACGGAGGAGGTGCTTGAACAGTCCAACAATGCCCGTGCAAGCACCCACCCCAGATCCGAAGTTAACTGACAGGGAGTCACGTCGTAGCTTCACCCATGCTTCCATTTTAGGCAAAACAAGGCCAGCACGGCAGTAGAGAAAGCTGTATCCTGCAAGAAAATGAACCAACCCAAAGTCTTGTTGCCAGGGCTTTGCAGCATTTGTCGCTTGCAGTACGTGAATTTCGTACTGCAAGCAAAGAATGCTGTGGACGAGGCTACAACCGGTGTGCTGCCGGATGTAGTGGCGCCTGACTCATCAAAACACCATACGTGAGCTCAAACTGCAAACTTTTGAGTCACCACGCAAGAATTTTGCATGGTGGGCGGTTACACGGAGGACCTCCCTAACCACAGAACTGTCAAAATTGGGGGGTGGACCCTTGCTCGGGGATGGGCACTTGCCCGGGACACTACGGTAGTTGTTTTGGTGAACATGCATATTCTGAATATTTCCAGAAGAGCTCTGAAACCATCGCAAGACAAGGAAAACAGGCCACTGCGCACACAAGAACGAGAGAGCCCAACGTGCGGCAGAAACAGCCGAGAAAAGGCAGGAAAGATTAAGATTCGCCTAGTTATTGTGTTTTTGTAATACAGGTTCTGAGTGAGTCTGTCTCTAAGGCACTTCAACTCACAGGTGGAGAAGAGGCCTATGAAACAGCACGCTTTGTTGGCATGTTGGAAAAGTTTTTTGATGCAGTTATGTTCACAATTACTCACACGGGGGGGTCCATTCCCGGAAAATGTTTCAGATGCCTTACACTTCCAGCAAAGACTGACGCCTTAAGGTATTGTAATACTATTGTTATAGTGTATTTGTATATGAAGTCAACTCTTGTACAATAGTGGTTTGAAGATGATTTCCTAACATAACTGATAGACTGGGAGGCATGTTGGAAAAGTTTTTTGATGCAGTTATGTTCACAATTACTCACACGGGGGGGTCCATTCCCGGAAAATGTTTCAGATGCCTTACACTTCCAGCAAAGACTGACGCCTTAAGGTATTGTAATACTATTGTTATAGTGTATTTGTATATGAAGTCAACTCTTGTACAATAGTGGTTTGAAGATGATTTCCTAACATAACTGATAGACTGGGAGGAACATCTGTGTTCAAGAGGGTTGGTTTCACAAAGATGCAGCAGAACAACATGCTGCTTAGTGCAGTAACCAGACTGGGACATGCAGATGACCTGAAAGTATTGATGCACATCTCATTTCATCGTCCTTCTATGAGTACATGCATATAGTTACTCCAGCTTACATTGATTTTGTCACTACAGGCAAATCTTTTGTAGCCTTGGTTCGATACCTGTCTTCCTTGCCAGACATTAAGTCATTCTTGAGTCAGAGGGTATGTCAAGACCCCTCCCTTAGAACGAATTTTTGGGGGGGTGTCAGCGACAGTAATCTTGTTTTGACGGACAAAGACCAAGCAGAGTCAGTGAGACCATCACGTATTTTCACTCATTTCTGCATTGCATGCAAAAGGTAGCATGCAGGCTCAGAAGGCTCCAAAATGCACCTCTGACCACCTAAAATCTCAAATTCTTCTTGGGGAGCATACCCCAGACCCCCCCAGAAGCTGGTAGCTAGTCACCTGCATTGACATAGCCGCTACGTGCATTAAGTTGTATGAGCAACCTCCAATCATGACCTCACTGCACAGACTTGTATCAAATCCTAAAAATTCTGCTTGCCAAAATTGCAATAGGCAAAAACAGGTTCCGAGCCAAGTTATGAGGGTCTAATTTTTAAAAGTCTTTACAGGAGACCATACCCTCAGACCCCCCTAGCTGCTGTCTACTTACCACAACACAAGACTTTGACCTCACCATCCTCTAAAGCTTGCTTCTGTCCTGACAACCACAAACTTTCTGCATATTTAATCTTGAGGAGATGAAGTACGTCCTTACAACTTGTAAAACGCAGGGAGTCACATGTTTCCTCTGGAACTGATGAAGACTCATGGGAAATGAAGGCAATGCAAGTGTCTATGCTTCTTGGTTTACTCGCCAAAGCTTCACATATCATCAGTCATATTCTTGATTCACCAACTGCAGTGGCTTATGTGCAAGACACTGTACATATAGCTGTGAAGCTAAAGTCAAGATTCACAAAACTTTCAACAAAGTCTTAAGCATAACAAAGTCAGGACTGGGAGAATTTGACAATAACCACACAAGCTGGATTCTGATCTGGATCTTGCAAATGACAAATTCCCGTCTCCCATGGCAACATCCAGATGAAATGAAAGGACTCAATCGATCAGCATATCTGCTAGTGAAGGATGGTTTGAGAAATTTATGAGACAAAACAAACTTACTTTGAGAGTAAAAACGTCCCTCACTTCGGGGATTTTAGTGCAATGCTGATAGTATATCGTAAACAACCACAATGATAGTGCACCAACAAAATAAAGTTTGGAACTTTTACACTTGTCAACCTTCAACCTGATCTCTGAAATGTGATTGCCTTTGGTACAGGTGGTGAAGAAGAGTTGAGTTGCATTCAATTTTTCAATGTTGCTCACTAGCATTCATCACCAGTGGTGGTGAGAGCGCATGATTCATATAGATTACCATGTAAACAGCAAAATACACATTTTGCTGCCAGATATATGTTTAGGTGACAGTAAAAATTGGACAAAATCTTGCTGCACCTTTCTTTGCGGAGTTGAGGAGGAATGATGGTAAAACTATGAGCCTGACTCACTGCAGACGATGCTGGGAGCCTTGGACAGATATTTTAGAAATGCTGGTTACAACTTTCGAATAATCAAGGACGAGTAATTTACAGAGTACAGGTAGGTGATGAATAAGGAACCAATTGAGCTTAGGGAGATGGGAAAGGGGAAGAGAAAGAACAAGGTTACTGTACTTACACAAGAAATTTCATAAGCAAGTGTTCAATAAACGTTAGTGTGAAAATCACAAAAGAGTGGCATTTCGAATGATAAAATTGCCTCTATCACTGGCAACAGGAGTGAACAAAGTTTTAAGAGACTATGCAGACACAGATACAGCCGACCATGCTAAAATGAATAAAATTTTGAGCTTACCATCACCATCCACATCAGTCTCCACCACATAAGCAGCATGTAAATACCCTTGACCATCCAGATCCTGTGTCATATTTTACAACCTTCATACACCCCCTGTACCACTCTCTCACTGTCAGTCTTCATATCCTTATTCTGTACCTACGCCCCAACATGTATTCAATGGTTGTAATTTTTAGCACCAGCACATGTACACAATTAACGCAATAGTTCATAGGAAGCGGCATCATGTATCCCGAGATCCCAAGATGCTCTGACCCTCTCCGGACAGTTCTAGGATGGACACATGCACACTGCGCTCCTTTGTTCAAGTATCCCGAGATCCCAAGATACTCTGACCCTCTCCGGACAGTTCTAGGATGGACACATGCACACTGCACTCCTTTGTTCAAGTATCCTGAGATCCCAAGATGCTCTGACCCTCTCTGGACTGTTCTAGGATGGACACATGCACACTGCGCTCCTTTGTTCAAGTATCCCGAGATCCCAAGATGCTCTGACCCTCTCTGGACAGTTCTAGGATGGACACATGCACACTGTGCTCCTTTGTTCAAGTATCCTGAGATCCCAAGATGCTCTGACCCTCTCTGGACTGTTCTAGGATGGACACATGCACACTGCGCTCCTTTGTTCAAGTATCCTGAGATCCCAAGATGCTCTGACCCTCTCTGGACTGTTCTAGGATGGGCACATGCACACTGCGCTCCTTTGTTCATGTATCCAGAGATCCCAAGATGCTCTAACCCTCTCTGGACAGTTCTAGGATGGACACATGCACACTGCGCTCCTTTGTTCAAGTATCCCGAGATCCCAAGATGCTCTGACCCTCTCTGGACAGTTCTAGGATGGACACATGCACACTGCGCTCCTTTGTTCAAGTATCCTGAGATGCTGAGATGCTCTGACCCTCTCCGGACAGTTCTAGGATGGACACATGCACAGTGCGCTCCTTTGTTCAAGTATCCTGAGATCCCAAGATGCTCTGACCCTCTCTGGACTGTTCTAGGATGGGCACATGCACACTGCGCTCCTTTGTTCAAGTATCCCGAGATGCTGAGATGCTTTGACCCTTTCCAGACAGTTCTAGGATGGGCACAAGCACACTGTACCCTGTTGTCAGCCAGGTTTACTTTCATAAAACGATGATCACAAATACAGTCCATACTTTGAACATGCTGGGATCACTCTGAAATCATTCATGCATTACAAAATTATATATCTAAATTAATTAAGTGAGATGATGTGTACCATGTGCTGAAAAAATTAATGTCTCGACTATTGAAAAAACTAAAGCCTCCTACAGAGTTCAGACTCTCAGGCACGTGCATGTGGAACAATATCTCTGCTGACCCCTGGGCATATACTTTTTCTGAGTGTGCTCCTTATCCTTAAGGGTGACTGAGACAAAGGGAACCAAGCTGGAGCTGTAAAGAGTTATCAACTCCCTCAGCACAAGAGACTGGGATAGCTTATTGAAGTCAAGCCCCAACCTGGAGCAAGTACAGTATGTACTACTGCCAACTCTAGTTTTCTAACCATACACTGAGTTTGCACAGTTCTGAAATGTTAAAAGTCCCCATTAATTCAATTGGCAAATTACACAGCTGTTCAACACATCAGGGTTACTTAAGACCTATGTATAGAAGGTGGGCATCTTTTGAGTGCCTGAAGCTTTGTAAATTGAATGAACAGCTTCTATTCCAAGTGTTAGATTTTTTAAATTATTGTACCATCTAACCTGCTGTTAGAAAGGGTTTAAGAACTTCACATGAAGCTTCATTTAATTCTGTTTTAAGATGACGGCACACCAAAGGATGTTCACAAGTTCTTCACATTTAAGCTTCACTTCAACTCTATTTTAGGATATATCAGTTTAAGAAGGCTTCTGTCCCAGAGAACCTTGAGAAGAAGGCAGCCTTTTGGGAGAAGCTGATGACATATGAGCTCTGCCCTTAACATAAGTTCAGTGATATGGCACACGCACTTTTTGCACAGTAAGAAGCAATGAGCCTACCTCAAAGTAGGTGTCAAGCATGCACATAGCAGAAATTGTTGGGAATGTCACGTGGTGGATGTGAAGGGACAGATGTGCACAGGTGGCGGCCATGCACCCTACACAAAACGACCTCCAAATGTGTCCCCACAATGACGAAGAAGTCATTCATGGCCACTGAAAAAGCACTTGGGAGGTGTTGGAGTGATTCGCTCGAGCAGTCAATGAAGAGGCTGCAGGTTAGCCATGGAGAGGTGTCCCTGCATGCACGAGGGAGAGCTTGCCATTTCTGTGATTATTGGTGGTGAGTGGAGCAAGTTTTCCTACAAACACTTTTATAATGCTAAATAGTGCATTGGTGTAATAATAGAGGCAGAGACAGGAAAGCTGCTCCATGTAAGTGTTAGAAACAAGTATTGTAGAGTATGTACAAAGGCTCAAATAAACACAACACTGAATGACAACATGATTGCTACATAAACTGGGACGGCCCATCCTCACTGATGAGACTGACATACTTGTACAGGTTTTAAGGAGGCAGAGACTAAGTACGGTTTATGTTACAAGTCATGTACAAGTGACGGCAACAGTTCTGTACATGCTGGCCTGGTTACAGAAATACCAGACTTGGACACATTATATGCAACATAGATCACTTGTATAGGGGAGCACGTGTGGTTGAAAATGCCCAATTCAAGGGAAAGGGAGGGCTTACAGCAGCCATGCTAAGGTATTTAACCACCGCTGCAAAGAGCAGATCTGCTGATCTGCTTTGAAAAGACCTGTGCAATGGACCATTCCATTGCTCTGCCATCCACACAAACTGAAGCACAGAACACTGCAAGACAACACAAAGACCACTTTCAAATGACCAAAACAAGAACACTCGCTATGAAAGACAAAATCCCCACTATCAATAAGCAGAGGTGTCTCATTGTCAAGGCTGACAAGCTTTTAGGTGAGAGAAGAGAGTACCATATGTACACATGTTCATAAGCACATGCCTACATGACTTAACACTGATGTACAACAAACCTGGAGTCCATGGATGTTTTTCTGTACCAAGTTTGATGGTGGCAAGCAAATCAATTGCAGCCAGACTGGATCTTGGGAAAGGCGCTGCTATGGTGCTGGTTTCCAAACCGATAAGGGGCCTGAGTGGTGACTGAAAACATGGGGATTGGGGAATCAGCCAACACTATCTTTGTAGCAGCTTCTGCAAACATAGCCAAACAGGTCAAAGCTGACGAAGGCAACTGACAACATGAAATCAAACAAACTGGTCTCACGCATGTCCAGTGACGCTGTGTGATTCTTAAGACGTACATTGTACAAATGGTTGTCATGGCATTTCTTACTGAAGATCACACCAACCCCCTTGTCAACGTATCCCAAGATATTCTGACCATCCCTTGACAGTACATGGATGAGCACATGCACACTACATCCCGTTTCCCTTTTCTTGTCCATGCAAGTATCACGGGATCTCAAGAGGCTCTGACTATTCCTCCAAGTTGAATATACCCACATACCATCAAGAAAGTGTAGCTGATTTCAAAGCTGCTTGCCTCTTTGCTCCACAAAAAGCACCTGATGTAAATCCAGATGCTGTATAGCTATTGATACCCTTGGCTTCATTTCCACTTCTGAATACTCAAACAATTTTAGAAGTCGGAAATTCCTGCCTACCTTGCCAAAATAACGATTTCCATTAACGACAATACGTTAGCATCCATATGCTATACAGTGATTTATATGGTTAAGGTGTGGTTAGGGTTGGGTTAAGGCTGGTATAAATACAGTATAGCATATGGATGCTTACGTACTGTCGTTAACGGCTTATAAAATAACTGTCAGATGTTGCAGCAGATGCCACCACAACAGAAACAGCATTAAACAGAGTTGTCTCATCATGCAAGTACAGCACAGCTAGTTGCTTTAGTTAAAATAGCGTGACAGATCAACAAGACAATTCTCAACCTCAATCTTGTTTATATTAATGTCATGTCATAAGGCACAACAAAGTCTTCCCTATGACATACACTCTGTTGACTATCAAACAACCCCAGATGCACAACCGAGCCTTCATGTTTATGGTGGACCACAATGACCCATGGCCATTCTCTCGATCCAACATCTTTGATGTGTGGTTGTTGAGTTAGCTATTGTTCAAGCTACATGTTTAAGTACAGTTTTTTTTTAAAGCTGATCAAAAAGAACACATTTCACCTTCTTTCAATACTTTGATATAACAAGCAGAAGGCAGCATTGCTGAGGAACTGTCAAATATTGCATATCACTCAATGTGTTGAATGAGTCAGCATACTTCATGGTGACCATGTTGGCTGTCTCAATGATCACACAGCCTGATAGTGGCTGGAGATGCAAAGACATAACATTCCTTACAAGTACCTACCCTGAGGAACTTGGTACCATTCCTAGGAGACTGGCATCTCCTGAACAAGAAGATACCCCACAAAGCAGGAGTAAAAACAGCTAGCTGAGGCAAGTGGTTACCGTAGGGAAATATTAACAAGCCTCACAAACTGCTCTAATTTCAAAACACACCACCAACTCAGCCCTCACTGGAATCACAAATGAAGTTGTGCACACCTTGAATAGTGCAAGGAGTCACAGGGAAACATATCAGAGAGCCAGCAGAAATCAACACCTTGCTGTCATCTACTCCAGTGAGACATTCTTGCCAACAGTTGGTTTTTAGGATCAAGTTTACTATGCATGGCCTACATTGCCCTTTTCCTGGCTATACGAAGCAGGAACTGGCCACTGCGAAAGATTAGGATCAAACTGATGGGCTACCTCTTCAGTGTTTTCAAGATCATCCTAAAAGAACAATTCTCACTAAATCAACTCTCCATGAAATTAACTTCCACAAGATCAACTCTTGAAATACATTTTTTCGACCTTCTAGAAAAGAAAAGTACAGATACAATATGAATGTAAATTATATTCCAGTGTGATGCTTAACTCTTTAACCACTATAGCCTATTTAATTGAAATGACAGTGTTGATGACATTTCAAATCCCCCTCTGCACAATGGCTCAAGGCTGGACTAACAAAGCAGTTATCCCCACACATCTACTTTAGCTGCAAAGTAAAAAAGCATAGTGTTCTAACGTACAGAAAGAATGGTGACATGTCACATGGTTTAATCATTTGCAGTTGCATGCCAATCCTCACTAAACGTCAACAGGCACAGAATTAGGAAAGATAGTCACTCCACAGATGTGAAAAGCACTAGGCAACTCTTCAGCCTTTGCAGTGTCCTCTTCTGCATGGACCCTCGTTGCAATGCACTGTTTCACCTCACATTAACTGACATCATCATTTCACAAGTAGGAAACACAGAACTGTGCAACATTTTTAACAGGATGGATGCAGTACTTTTTTCAAAGAAGATGGGATAAAACCCATACCTTAGAAAGGGCCCCTAAGCATTGTATCCATTGACATTCAACATTCTGCAGCACAAAATTATCACAGTGTACAGCATCAGAGCTGGTATGGAACAAGTGTCCAATGTGGACAACCCAGGCCAATATTACATCAGGAAGTGTGTACGTATAGCAAGTGCAGAGCCATCAGCCATCACGTGGCCAAACCATTATTGGTATCAGTCTTCGCATTTCAGCTGCTACCAAAGCAGTTTTGGCATTCTTTTTCCGTGAATTCATGCATTTGCAATACTTGTGGTGACAATGTGAAACGAAACATTGGCAATGACCAATACACACCCAGATATTTAGCCGAAATTTTTAACAGCAAATCATCCACAAACACTTCATAGTGATTTAATCCACTCTTGCTTAGTTTAGTGTTTTTACGTGCTACATTGGGAACCGTTGAGCAACAACGCAAAAATAAACTTTCAACATAAAAAGTTGGGAAACAAGCCACGATCAGTTTTCTCCAAATCATGCAATTGTCAGTGGCTACCTCCAGCAGCACACAAACGTTGAAGATACTTTTTCAGAATCAGACAAAATCTGTTACAACTGTTACTACTTTCTCCTTCAGATTGTAAATCAGCTGCATCAAAAGAGCGAAGACTGTACACTGAAAGTATTGATTGCTCAACTAAAGGAGCGCAAATAGAGAAAGAAACATTGAAGTGGCAGCTTCCACACTCAGATCAGTTGATGGTATGTGAAGTAACCTTTTGATTTACTGCATAACATACAGAAATGGCAGGATCCTGGGTGTCATCTTAGTTAACTGATAGCATGCACACATTGTGCAAGTTTACATGTATGTGATTAACTTACAGATGCATCAATTTGAAAAGGCTGCTATGCCAGATGATGCCAATGAGAAAATCCATTTCATTGAAGTTTCCATTCAACAGTAAGGGAAAGCTTACGCTATGGGTATGGGTATGACATCGCAATGTAGGTATACTCCTTAACTAAAGCACTTAAAAGCAAACTTGTATGCAACATATATGTAATCCACTTCAACCATCTCCTATACACATAGCTGTTAAAGTTTTTACTGTGTGCAGGTCTAAACTGGAATTTCAAAAAAGAGCTGGCTCATCCATTAAAATAGCTCTGCACTGCTCACCAATAAAGATCCTTGACCAAGATTTCAATTAGTGATTTGTCATCCCACTACCTAACATAAGCAGTACACTTTGATCATCAATCTCCTTGATTTGCTGCTAAGTAACCTTTCTCAGGCTTTCATACATCCCCTAAGACAGAGCTTTGAGCAAGCCTTTTCCCCACCCCCACAAGAGCCAGCCTTTTCCCCCACCCCCACAAGAGCCAGCCTTTTCCCCTACCCCACAAGAGCCAGCCTTTTCCCCACCCCCACAAGAGCCAGCCTTTTCCCCACCCCCACAAGAGCCAGCCTTTTCCTCCACCCCCACAAGAGCCAGCCTTTTCCCCCACCCCCACAAGAGCCAGCCTTTTCCCCTACCCCACAAGAGCCAGCCCTTTCCCCACCCCCCACAAGAGCCAGCCTTTTCCCATACCCCACAAGAGCCAGCCTTTTCCCCTACCCCACAAGAGCCAGCCTTTTCCCCATCCCCACAAGAGCAGCCAACCTTTCTCTCACTGCAGCAGCAGCAGCAGCTGCCAGCCATTTCCTCGTCTCTACAACAGCAGCCAGCCTTTTCCCCGCCCCCACAACAGCCACCAGCTTCTCTCTCACTGCTGCAGCAGCCATCTCTTTCTTCACCTCCACAGCAGCAGCCATCCATGTCCTCACCTACACTGCAGCAGACACCATCCTCTCATTCTTCCAATAGACAGTGGTCATCCGCACAGTCCTCCTCCTCACAGGCCTCACTGCTACCAATATGTAGAGTAAAAAGGCATTTGTGAAGGGTCAAGATCTGAGAGCCCTGAGAAAGCTGACTGTCCTGCTGGCACGTGGATGCATCTTCGGAGATGCTGTCTTGAAGGCCTCATCCCTTCAGGGAAAAAATAACCTCAAGCCTCTTCACCGGCAAAAGTTGGAGGAAATAAAGAATATAGTTCGTAAATGGTCCAATACATCAGGAAACGAATTTTAACTTCAGTGGAAGTGTTGCCTAGAATCATTAAGAAAAACTACACAGAACTTGCGATCTGGAAGACTGAAAAAACTACATTTGAGTTAGGTAATCTCATTCCGTGTTTGTTTTCTATGTCTTAACATCTTGCCTGCTGGCTTTGTTGTCAGTATGTTTGTGATTGGACTTTTTGCTCATGTGAACCGGACTTTGAGTTGTAAAATTGTAACATCATCATCACTTTGTTTTGGCATAATGAAAAGCAGGAAATGAAAATGAAATGGAAATGCAACCTTGTAGCTGTTGTAGTCCTAGCAAGATCCGCGGGTTGTTAACTTTCATTCCTAGGTATCCCAGAGGTTTCCCCACCTCCAGTTCTTGATCGCTTGCTTTGCTAGCCTAGCCTGACTCATAAAGTCAGTCATAGAACCATTGCTAAGTGGTCTACAAGAGTAATGTCAAAGCACACTACTCATGAGTCCGTGAAGAACACTACACCAGTGATTGGTGCGTTTTTTGTTTCCACTAATTTCCAATTTCCATTTCATTTCCATATCCTGCTTTTCCATATGCCCCTTTGTTTCATTATCTACCTAGCATAATCCTAGCCCTACCCGCTGTAAAAGAAATGATAACGTGTGAGTTCAAACTGTATACTTCTGCAGTCCAAATTTTGGCAGTACTACTTGAATTTAGAATGGAATGATGCCACATGACAATGTAAGAGCCACATTGTGTTCTAACCTTGTTCCCAGGCCATACCACAGATTTTGTTGCTTTTCGTATCATGGATTGTAGTTTAACTTTGTAGTACAAAACCTTGACCAATTAGATAAAACATGGTTTAGGTACACTGCAATCTGATTGGTCAGGCTCAAAACCAGAGTTACCTACAACTGATACTACAAGCGACAAAAGCCACGGTGGATGCTCGGGAACAGGGTTATATGGTGAGCTAGCAGTGTGCTTCATAGCCAGATGAACTACTGTAACAGATGGGTTGGCAGCTTGTACTAGTCCTGCTGGCCCCAACAACACACTTGGATATTTACAAGCAGTGACACGATTTCATGCAATTGTCACTAAAAATTTGTTGCTTGAGTGGGTGCAGTGTAATCTGTGATATTGCATCTGCATAGTTTGAGTGTTTTTCAGTGGTCAGTTGGCTTCTGCATAAATGAAGAGAAGATTATCTGGTACCAACCTGAGCTCGAAAAAATAACTTGCCGAAGTTTCGACTGAGTGCTCCAGTCGTCAAGGGAGCATTCAGTCGAAACGTTAGCAAGTTATTTTCTGAGCTCAAGTTAGTACCAGATAACCTTCTCTTCATTCACCAAGGTGTTTCTCAAACCTTAACCTTTAGCCATTGTTGTAGACTTGGCACCCTTGCAATACCAGTATGACAATGAATTGCTCGTTCCCATCCATTCACCAGTTCACAAGAAAAGGCTGTGACTTAATAGGCTAGGGTAAGGAGATGGAGGGATGGACTTAGGAGCTCATACCCTAGCCTTGCTCTCAAGCTGTTCTAACCATCCAGTTTTTGCACAGTATGCAAAAACAGGGGGAAGGCCTGGTATATGAGTAACGTCAATGTCTACCTAGGTATGCAGAAGGGGTGAGGGGCCTCTGACTGAGGGAACACATTTTATGTGCACATATTTTTCATCCTGAACAAGTGTTACTATTTCTGCTTTGAGAATGTTCAGGAGTCGAGACTCCAGTGCTTGGGCAGACACTACAAGAAAGCCCTCAAAATTGTTTGGCCTCTCTCTCTACCTAGTAGACAGGTAGACATTGACATCATTCACATTATAAATTTCCCAGGCCTTCCCAATCCACTTGTGCATACTGTAAGTCATCAAAAACAATGAGAACGGCCTGGAAAGTTAGATGCCGAGTCTAAGGGATCTATGCGATTTAGAAACCCGAGGGCCCAAGGCTGTGAGGACTCTACTAATGGCCAAAGGGTTTCTAAAAACATACATGTAAAGTCATGGCAGGGCAAGACGTCATGCACAAAGAGGGAACTCATCGGTCACTTACAGCATGCAGTCAAAGTTGTGAAACCAGGACGTACTTCGTGAGATGCATGATAGACCTGGCAACAACGGCTAAAGAACTTCATCACCACATTCTGCTCAATCCGATCCGATCTCCTTTGGTGGGCGACATTCATCAAAGAATGGAAGTGAGTCGGCATGCTACCCACCATCACACACCTGCCACCAAATCAATGCATCACATCTGATGCATCAGGAACCTGGGGTTGCGCAGCATTCTGTGACACCTGTTGGTTTGCATTTCCCTGGGAAGGCACATGGGAGGATGTCCACATCACCATGAAGGAACTACTCCCCATAGAGTTGGCCCGCGCAATCTGGGGCAAATACTGGTAAGGCCAGAGATTGGTATGCCACTGTGACAATGCAGCCGTGGTTGCCATCATTAATTCAGGATCTTCCAAAAAAAAACCTGGCCATGTACTTAATGAGATTGCTGTTTTCCGTATCAGCTCACTATAAGTCCGTAGTCTCAGCCCGCTTTGTGCCACATTCCTCCAATCAATTGGCCGATGCACTATCCCGTAATAACGCAGACCATTTCCTCTCACTCCACCCGCAGGCAAGCCACTCCAATCCCACAAGAACTCCTCCAAATGCTGCTACACAATCAGCCCGAGTGGACCTCAAAGTCTTGGAGGACGATTGTTCAGTTCTTTTATGCAAAAGGTCTAGCTCCATCCACCCTCCGGTCATATAAATACGGCAAGGATCGCTACACTAACTTTTGTAGACAGGCTAGCATTACACCATTACCTGTATCAGAGTCAAAACTTTGTATCTCACATAGCCAAACAAGGCCTGAAACATCAAACGATAAAATGCTACTTGTCAGCTATCCGGCACCTACAAATCTCCAGTGGGCTCAATGACCTTTATGGGGGTGATCCCTGGCCAATGCTAGACTATGTCATGAGAGGCACTAAAAAGCATCAGGCAGAGCTTCTCTCAGGCCAGCGACCACGCCTACCTATAACCCCGGACATACTATCAAATATCAAAAAGGTTTGGGATACCACCAGCAATGAATACAACACAGTAATGTTATGGGCTACATGCTGCACAGCCTTGTTTTTGGTCACTTTCGCATTGGGGAGATCACCGTACCATCAGACAGCGGATACAATCCCGGCACGCATCTAAGTCTAGCAGATGTAGCCTTTGACCACGCTACAGACCCCACCCAGATAGAAGTATCTATCAAACAGTCAAAGACTGACCCCTTTCGAAAGGGTGCAACATTAACACTTGGGCGGACACAATCACAACTATGCCCAGTTGCAGCAAGCTACCTTGTTAAGCGAGGTCAAAAGCCGGGGCCTTTAATCCAATTCCAAAATGGCACATTTCTTACACACCAAAGGTTTGTGCACCATATCCACTCAGCCCTACAGAAAACAGGAGTCGACCCCACAAAATATAATGGACACAGTTTTTGAATTGGGGCAGCTACAACAGCAGCAGCTGCAAAGGGGATGGAAGACTCAGTGATAAAGACTCTGGGAAGATGAGAAAGTACAGCATACCAACGATATATTCGCATTCCCAGGGAACTGCTTGCTAGCTACACATGTACTCCTGCAGCTTGATGCTTAGTTATTGCATCCCTTGCCATTTACTCATATTTACTTCACCTTCTCAGATCATTTTGTGTTTTATGTACTCACTCATTCGACTCACGGCCTCACTATCGACATCTACCATGTAACAGTTACAGTCCAGGGTTTCCGCCATGCATGTTCAAGGCATGTTACAAGCATTTTTAGGCATGTCTACCTGGTACATGCATGAAACATGCATGTTTCATGCACAGCGTACCACATGCATATGACCACCATGCATGTTACATTCACATGTAAGAAACTTGCATAGTATGCATGTTTCATGCATGTTCTATGCACGTCCAACATGCATATGACCACTATGCATGTTACATGTAGGAAACCTGCACATCCAGTAGGCCTGCATGTTACATATAACATGGAACATGTACGTATGAACTGTCATCTCTACTACATTACGTCAGTATGAAACATTGAGTGTGACATCAGTGGCTATTAAAGATCTCTTTCCAACATATTAGGGATGTCCAAATTCAACCGGAATGTAAAAGTGATGGTTCAATACATGTGGCAGGGAGCAAGGTGGTGGTAAAGTTTGGTCATGGGGACTATCATCTCACAGTTGAATCAACACCAGATTTCTACATACGGAAACAATTGTCTACCTCACTGAGTTCTGCTATGTAAGATATGTTTTCAATCTCTATAAGAACACATTTGACAATATTTCCATCTTCTACTATGACAACAGTGGGCTGAACTATGGTAAAAGAGATGTTCATTAGTACACAATCTATATACTAAAGTTGAATGAACGTACCTGTTCGCAGTCACAGGGTGAATGTGAGGGAGGGTTGCATTTGTAATGTCATCCTTACAAATGGGGACACCAAGAGCTAGAGGAAGTGGCTCTACTATAAATAGTTTACGACAGAACAGCTGGCATCATGTGTGGCATCATCACAGCAGGTGACAATCCTACAAATGAATCCATAATTGTGATACTGTAAATCCTACAGTGTAGTCGTTACATTTTATCATCCTGTAGTGGAGGGTGGTATAAACAATTCCTTTCATGCAAGCCCTAGTATAGCACTTCAAGTCTTTCACATGGGTGAATAGAGCACAGACAAGTGTCTCTTCTTCAAGTGGCAGTGTTGCTGGTCAACTGAAACTCCAGCCATCTTGTCCCAGATTCCTGTATGTAGAATAGCCTTGTTCCCAGGCCTCCCCCGTTTTTGTTTGTTGGTTTATGTATAATACACAGAAACAGAAGAGTGATTCTGTGTATTACTACATGTAAACCAAAAAAAAAAAAACGAAAAATGGGGGGGGGGGCTGGGAACAAGACTATAATTATTCTTATGTAGAATATCATAGATCAATTAGAGACTTTTCTACGGTGCAACGAAATATGAAACACACAAAAAGGTATAAGTACATATACACATACATGGTACATTGTGGAACTGCGAAAATATCCTGATCTAGCTGCTTTGAACTTATATGCATGTATTCATAAGTTGTTATCGAGTTCAGCTCAATATGTCACTCGGTACAGTGGGGCTCAACACTGAGCAGAAAAGGTATGTGGGACAAGGAGAGGTGAGTCACCCTCAGGTTAACAGTAAAATGGTGGCTGTTTTGGTTCACTACCAGACAAGGTGGATGGTTTATCTCCATTTTGCACAAAATAGTCCTTTTGTCTAGTAGGAAGCGTCTGGCATATACTTTGGGCAGTTCTCAGTCTGGAAGCATTCCATTGTTTTAAGCTCACTAATGATTGGGTGTGGTTAAACTTACAAATCTTCACAAAAAGTGCCTCGAGTTAATTATGTTTAAAGCACTAGGTCCAAGCAGAAGTTGAATATGATGTGTACAAGGAATCCAATAGCTAATACTGACATTTATAGAGTGGGTTAAGAATCAAGATGTATACGGAGAAATGCACCTTAGATGGTGTGAAGAAGTGAGATGATCGTAGAAATTTCCCACGTGTTGGTGTTTCTTGGGAACACAGCACTCTGGCTGCCATTGCCCTGTGTCCTTGCATGCTTGTGACAGCTCGCACTATTTGGATGTAAGATTATAATGATGTAATGTATGAAGCCACAATATTACACAATTTAACCGACCATTTATTCCCGTAATACCTGCATGTGAGGCTGTCTATTGCCATGAAACATCCGGGTGAGCTGCTCATTCATGCTTTCAAATGAAAAACAGGAGGTGGCCCATAATGGGACGAGGTTTCTCACGGCATATGCGAGATGCAGCAGCATGTGCACACATGGTAGGCAGTATCACTCACCTAGATGATGACATAAGTGTTATCAGTGCCACAATAGACATGTCTGATTCACATACCATAGAAGGCGGAGAATTTAAAGCAGAAGTGTCAAAGCAGGTTTTCTGCATGTTGTGAATCCATTTCTGAAATGGAGGAGTTTAGCAGCAACCACACTGCTTCCACTAGTAGTATATAGTGCTGATAGTAATTCTTCTCCAAGATGTCTTTCAAAATAGGTACAGAGTAGAACAGCAGCCAGCTTCTGTACTCTGATGCTAATAGATGAGAACAAGATGATAAGGATTAAACTAGGGTAATGCTTTATCGTTGGGGTGTAAACTTGAGTGGGCAACACACTGCTGTTTTTTCTCAAAGCACATGCAAGGCATGCATTAATTAGCAGCTGCTCCTTTGTCTAGCCTGCCATTCTTGGTGAATTCAAGCTGCTTCATGCACAAGTTCTTACAGAAGTGTGATGAGGCAAAGCCAATTTTCGTAACTATGGCGAACAGACAGACAATATGCCTTCTGTTCAACAGGCAGCTATGAATAGCTACCCGCACAGGCATGGGCTAAGTTTCCCAGTAAAGTCATGAGCGTACTCTCCCGTCTACGCGTGAGCGTCATTTACCATGCGGTGCAGGCACCCTTTAATTCTTTCACACCAAGCAAAAAAACATGCATGAGCAATGCAGTCCAGCAAGTGCGGGGCTCACTCAAGTTTAATTGCTGTAGAAGTAAATGCATGTAAATATATAGATGCAACTCCAGTTATACTACCTTTCCAGTTTTTCTGATGAGTGCGATCTCGAGGTCCATGTGTAATTTCACTGGGAGGATGAATCTTTTCAATACGATTGTTGATGAGATGTTCTTTGGACCTTATATCACAAGGAAGCACCAAGCAGCGAGAAGTGTCGAACCAAAGGGTGAAGAGAAGCTTTACAACCCCCAGTAGTACTGCATGCATGTAATCAGCAGACATGCCATCAACTATGTCAATAAAAGCAAGACAATTCAGCCAGGAGGGGCCCTTTACTCCTTTTACCTGCATAATTTGTTTAGATGAAACCATGTTAAATCAGACAGATGCTCCATCATTGTGGGGTGAGGCTGCATGAGCAAGCAGCACATACGTATTGTTGAATTAATTCATAGCTGCATGGCTATTGCGGGGCTTGCTCAGGCTAGCTCTAACAATTAAGCTAGCTATTTAAAGCTTACAGGATGTTGTGCTGTTGCTTCTTGAGCATGTCACAGGCAACTCTGATGAGTTCTTCAAGGACCCTTAGGACTCCGTTGAATGTAAGGGAATATATGGACATGACCATGACCATCTTGTCAAGTACCAACAGTTTTGCCTGGCTGCTCGCAGAATGTACATCCATAAAACCCATTAAATTGCATGATGTTCTGTATAGGAGCACGAGCTGGAAGATCAGCTGCAACACAGATAGAAAATCCACGGAGAGTAATTGGTTGGAGAGGGGGTGGAGGGGCTACTTCAACACCTGCATGCAGAAATAATACATAACAATGTATTAAGAGTAAGTATGCTTACCTACATTTTCAATGCTAATCAGAGATTCGACTATTGGCTGGAAGGTCGACATGCACGGCTTGTTGCGACCAAACCAAAGCCCTGCTAAGATGATGTTTTCTGGTCTTATCCTTCTTGGGGAAATATGTAAGTACATGTAAGGTTTTTAATATTGTGCTACAAAGGAAACAAAGTACCTCATATAGTATAGACTTGGTCACAGCAGATTCTTCAGGCAAGTTCAAGTCCTGGTGGTCTGCAGTGGCAATGGGTTCATCTTTCTCCTGCAATACTTCAGTGGGTGGATCTGCTCGGCTACTCTCCTGCGCACGATTGGACTTGTCTCCACCCAGAACAGCGCGTACCTTTCGGTTGTAGATCGTTTGTCGCTGTATTCGCGTACAAGTCTGCACGTATTGTCGATACTTCCGTAGACGCTTGACTGGCAAATACTGAGCCATGCTACTAAACTGTGATTACGCCACAATGAACTAGACATTCGCGGTATTTGAGATCGCGCGCGCGGGAATGCGCACGCTATTTCTATGCTTCAACCAATCGCGAAGCATACATCACACGCGGGAGAGTGTATGCGTGTTTCTACGCTTTAACCAATGCGAAACGTATACGTTGCGCGCCAATAGCTTTGAGCAGAAGCTAAGCAGCTGCTCTTGTTTGCTCAAAGTCTGTTTGTTCAAACACAAAGACGAACTCTCAAGCATTAGCGAGCTTCACTATGTTGACGGCGTCATGGGCGTTGGTAAAATGGGAGGAGGATGGGCGTTTCACAGTTTTTCCAGCTGGGTGGGTCTTAGAGCCCCACCCACTTCCGTTGCGCAAAGACCTTCCCGCAAACGGTTGTACGAAAAGAAGCGCAAAGTACAAAGTCGTTGTGCTTGACGTATCAGGTGAGTATGGAGTTGTATGCAACTATTTTATGTAGTTAAACATTGTTCTCTACTCTGACATAAATTACCAACGTATCGTTTTAAGGTTTCATTTAAGCCACAGATTTGCTGGGTATTGTACTTTCTTACAGACAGCAAGCATTATTTACAGCAACAGATCACAGAACTGGTAGAGACCAGTCACTCATCGTCGGAAGAGGACATCGAAATAGAGGAAGATGAGCCCAAACCAAAAAAAAACAAAAACACTCCGACACAAACACTTCACTGGACACAAGAAGATTGACAACAGACAACAGACCCTAGCAAAAACACACAAAAAGCTGCTTTGCAAAAGATAAACGAATTAGCAGACATACAAACAGCAAACATACATGCACGCGAAATATTTGCCAAACTACAAACACAGGACCAAGACAAACTTAGGCAACACCTTGACGACGCTAAGGAGGAAATTAGATCACTAAAGGAACAGCTAACAACAGCACAGCAACAACTGGCGACAACACAACAACAAATGACAACAACACAAAACCAACTACAAGCAGTACAGAACGAGAATCAATCCTTAGCCAAACGGCTAGAGGATCTACAGACTGCCAGGGCTGTCACTGACCTCTCTATTCCAAGAATTAAACAAAACATGCACGGAATTGTATTGAAACACTTCTAGCTGTCGTTCTTCATTTGTAGATTTTTTAGTGCACAATGGGATTGTAACCTGTAGATCCATCAGCTAAGCAGTTGGCCTTTTTGAAACAACTTGTGGGATACTATGACAAGGCTGGTGGTTGGTGTGGCAGTGAGGTTTATGAGACCAACAGTGCTGTCAGTGATGATAGCACATTAAGTGAGGAGGTTTGTGAAAAGTTGTCTACTAAACATTTTCTGGTATGCATATGCTTATGATCTGCAAATTGTTCAGAAATATGACTTCCTGGAGAGGAGGAGACTAAACATTGAAGAAAACGAGTGGATGAAAGAACAGCTTGGTCTGAAAAAGGTATAACTACGCATTATGTTGTTTAAACCAAACTATGTTTATGTCAGTCACAGCTGTCAACAATTATAATACAATATTAAGTTACAAGTAACTATTAGATGCAGGTAATTGTAAACGTGCAGCAATAGAAATAAACAATTCCTGGTAAAAGTAGGAAAGAAATGCTAAAAGCTAGGGCACCTAGCTGTATGCTTTAATCAGCTATCTTCAGATTACATCCTCAACAATCATTACTTCCGTGCAGAAGCCTACACCTGCGAATCCAATGCCCAGTTTCTAGCCCTCTGTGATTACAGATGTGGTTGAGATGATGCCCCAGAAAGTTGGAAATTACTCTTATTCCCTAATCAGCAGTGACCTACACCTGGAGCAGGAAGCTTTCAAGCCAGGACCAAACGTCAGTTGAAAATGCATTTGATAAACGACTAGTGATAGAATTAAGTCTCTCTCTTTTTTTTTGTAGAAAACAGAATTGGTTCCTGGGATGGCAGTGTTTATTGACACTGCCAGTCTGAGGCTGGCAGACCAAAATAGCAAAGCCAGTGTCACTAGCCTAATGCGAGCCCTCATTTCAGTGTTCTATCCCCCTGAAAGGCTTGCTGCCTGCTCTGCAAATAAGGAAATTAATTCCACAATCCGAACTGCAATCTTTGGTAAGTGTACACATGCTGGTGCATCTAGCTGTTATATGTCACGTACAGTCAATAAGCCTAGCAAGTACTATCAAGACTCTTGTTTGCACCCACGTAAAGCTTATCACTGGAGTACTATTCATATGTCCATGCATGCATGCATACAAACATTACTATTTCTGTTGACATGCACTTATTAAATTGCATTCTCTCTCATGCAGAATATTGCAAGCAAAAATATCCAGGCTGCTCAATCGACAAAACTATAGAGATCTAATGAATAAATGCGGTGAAGAGCGAAGAAAACTCACCAAATAGCTGATGGTAACGTTCTGGACTTGCACTGTTACCATGGATACATATATATGCTGTATGGTATGCAAACTCTAATTACATTTGGATTGGTTTGTCAACTATGCATGTTGAAACATGCATGTAACAGGTATAAAGTATGGAAATTCAGGTAAATTACATGCATGGACTATGCATGTATCATGCATGTACCACACATGAACTGAACTGTGCATGTAACATGCATGGACTATGCATGTATCATGCATGTACCACACATGAACTGAACTGTGCATGTAACATGCATGGACTATGCATGTATCGTGCATGTACAATGCATGGACTATGCATGTATCGTGCATGTACAATGCATGAACTGTGCATGTAACATGCGTGGACTATGCTAGCCTCGTACCCAGGCCGTTAATTAGGAAGAACGGCCTGGCAACTTACCCGGGTTCAAACTGTATACGGATGTGACGTCAAAAAGATTACAGCTGCACCCATACAAGCCATGAATATTGGATAATGCATGTGATATTGAATCGTAGCCACGTGACTGTTCATAATGTGGCAAGCGCGTTGTTGTCAGTAGACTCGTTACAGGCTTATATTGGATGGTTACTGTCTTGTCATCTGTAGACGAACCGCTTGCAGTAGACTCGCTCTCGCTCACCAATGTCGATGTGCCCGACTGACAGAAGGTACTAACTAGTACCTGACACTGCTACTCTCGAACAGGTCCTTTTTTATAAAGAATCCGTTTTGTCCGCAGGTACTGTAGCTGTTGCACACAAGTCAGCAGGAGTTCGAACAAAAGCGTCATTCCAAGCGCTAGCTACGGGTATAATATTGTGATGCATTTATGACGCAATTAAAATTCTCTACAATTGTCACAATGAAGCGTTCTGAAATCTGATTGGTACTGCCAACCCCAGTGCAGCGGAAGTCAACAGTTTGAACTCGGATAAGTTGCCAGGCCGTTTTTTCCTAATTAACGGCCTGGGTACGAGGCTAGGACTATGCATGAACTGTGCATGTAACATGCATGGACTATGCATGTACCATGCATGTAACATACATGCACAATGCATGTTACAAGTAGTTAATGCAACATGCAATCCATGCAAGTAACATGCACATAACATGAATTGTGCATGTTCATGCGTGAAACTTGCCTAAAAAAAAACATCCCAAAACCAGGTAGGACACATGCATGTTCATGTAACATGCATGTAGTCACATGTTAGCATGCATGGAAGTGCATGTAACATGCAAACTTCTGACACCTAAAGTTGCTGTTAAATTGCATGTAACATGCCTTGAACATGCATGGTATTTTTTCCATGGTTGGGAGAAGAAATCTATGGTTCCTCCTTGGGCAAGGGTGGAGGAGGCTCATGCATTTACTCATATTTACTTCACCTCAGATCATTTTGTGTTTTATGTACTCACTCATTCGACTCACGACCTCACTATCAACATCTACCATGTAACAGTTACAGTCCAGGGTTTGGGCAACTCTTAATAAAGAAGTTATCCTCCCAGGCCCTGGACTTTACAGGGTACCTGTGGAGAATTGGCCCCCATTTCTGTACTTCCGCCAAACCACACAGATCCCCCTCTAAGATCTGTGGCCAACACTGCACGTGTACACGCAAAGGCAGCCTCGTTCCCAGGCTATTCCCGTTTGGGAACTAGGCTAGGTGAAAGTTAACTGGTAGGCAGTACCAAACAATATTAACTCAATTTTTATACACTACTGTTGTCCCAACCAAACAGGTACAGACAGGTACAGAAGGTACGTACGGGTACTATTGCATACTGTACACGTACATGTATTCCTTATCTCTTTGCACGCGATAAATAATTACTGTGGGTATGCCCCTACGCGGAATTAATCTGACCACGTTGCGTAGAAATGGCATCGTTGAAAGCGCAGTCACTTGCTGTCTCTCTTAGAGCTCATATAATTCCAACAGACGAGAAAGGACGTTTTCACTATGACCTAGAAGGATGTCGCTACCCTTCAAGAGTAATTTAGATGGGAATCTTGCGGTCGTGTTGTGAATGCACCAAGATTCGTCGAAGAGTATACGTGTACCCGTGTGACTGGTGAGTTGTACAAAGTAACAAAGTTGGGGCATGAGCATGATATAGCTACACCAATAGGTAGCGGGAGGTATGAAGTAACTGTAAGTAGCTGATTAGGCTGTTTTTTCTGCCGCTTGCCTTCTCAGGGTGAGAAGAGCCAAGTGCGCCATCTATAAATAATACGATGTATCGGGGGAGGGGCGTACGAAAACAAGTTTTATAATACTGTACAGTTTGTAGGATTGGCTTAGCCTAAGACGAATATTAGTCATGTTATAGGTATCATTTAGCCTCGTTCCCAGGCCTTCCCTGGCTCCAGTTTTTGATCGCTTGCAGTATGCAAAAACGGAGGGAGAAGGCCTGGTGAATCTTACCACGTGATCCGCGGCACACATGACGTCACAGGTTCTAGACACGAAGACATATTCACATTTATATCTCCAGCTACAGAGAAGCTAGAGAAACAAGACAAGTTCCAGCCGAAAGACAAGTCCTACCTCTAGAACATAGCCGAGTCTGAAGCAGAACCGCTGAAGGACGGTTCCGCTGCAAGCGTTGCAAATCCAAAAGCGGCTGCCTTTTCGCTTCGTTAGCTAAATTTTGTCACTGCAGATATTTCACACATGTCGTTCGGCAACCCTTCGGAGCTATTCCTTCTAGCTCGGATATGTTTTTGACGCTTGATGTTGTTCTCCGTCAGCGCTTGTCTCATCTTCGTAGCTAGTACAGAACGCAAGATCGGTCTTCTCCCTTGCATGGCTATACGTATAAGCGTGACAACATATGACGCCTGTGCCACAGATCACGTGGTAAGATTCACCAGGCCTTCTCCCTCCGTTTTTGCATACTGCAAGCGATCAAAAACTGGAGCTGGGGAAGGCCTGGGAACGAGGCTAGGTATCATTATAGACAGACTATCAATGGTATTATATAGAGTATTGTTATGCTTAGAGTTTGTAACTATGTAAGGTGTGAAAGCGCTCAAAACAAGTGGTGGGATGAAGTGATGGTTGATCGGGACAAGTCTTGCAGAAAGATGTTGTTGTGTGTCGTGATCCAGTGCTCCTGTCACTACAGACTACACAGTCCCGTCTACTCTCTCCCTGTTCCAGGAGATGAAGCTTCCTGTCCAGGCGTACTGGACATGGTCGTGACAGGGGTCTACCAACAAAAGTGCGACGACTCTCTTGTTGCTCCAAGTACTCCGTCACCAGGTTCTCAACAAGGGACCGCTGAAAATCAAGGTGAGTTGTTTTCCTTTGGGTCACCTCCAGTAGAGAATGAAGCTGTTCACTACAGATACTTCCAGCAAGTAAAAGAACAGTTTCCTCCACCACTTGCGAGTTTTTATGACAAAAGGATACGACACAGATAACTGATCACTACGATCCACGCCATTCATGCAGTGGTTGTAGTCATCAACACTCTCTGGCTTGAGCATTTGCTGAGTGTTATGCATTGCTGGCACTTCAACGATCTTTGCTGAACTGGATGAGCTGAGCATTATGAGGGTCTTATCCTTTCCTTTGGCTCTCCATGCTGTGACCAACAGTTGCTCGCACCTAAAGGATAAGTGATCACCCTGCTTGAGTGAGAACGATTTTGCTTTAATCGCGTCTGGGAGATCAATGCGATTTTCATAACAGTGCCAGTGAAGGAGGTGTTGTGAGAAGCCAGCGACTGTGTCAGAAGTATGCTCGTATAGTACCGATCCGTGTATACGTGATGGTTGCTATTGAGGTAATGCCACATAATGTGCATGACAACCCAACCAGGCTGAGGGAGTGACTCGAATTCTGGGCTAGCTTCCTCTAGTGTGTCAGCACCTGTGTACACTAGGGTGTCAAGAAGATACCCATTCTTGGAATCAGCCACGTTGAACATCTTGATGCCCCATTTGACTGGGTTTTTTGGTGCATACTGTTTGGCACCAAACGACCGCGAAATCCAACCATGGTTTCATCAATAGCGAGGTTTTCGGACGGGTAGTAGTGCTCCCTGAACTTTGGTATTAGCAACTGCAACAGCTGCTTGATCTTGTTAATCTTCTTTGCAGGCTGGCAGGGATCGGAGTGGCTGACATGCAACATCCAGAATATTTCTTGGAATCGATCTCGTGGCATGAGCATTCTGAAGAAGGGGACCTCACTAATCCACGAAGTCTTCCAGTAGGACTCAATATCAGGAAGCTTGATGATCCCCTTGTTGATCACAGCTGAGAAGAACCCTTTCATTTCCGGCTTTGTCACAGCTTTCCATTTTCGGAAGCGGCTACGTGAGGGTAGCCTATCCAAACACAGCATGGTTTGGATTCTCTCATCGGCATAGCTGTGTGTATGTGTATACATGTATGTAAATTTGTGTAGTTGTACAGTAATGTCATTTATTCTCCACTAACCGATTTGTTTCTTCTACCAACAGGTCAAGGACACTGTCATCAAAGAAGAGAGAAAAGAATCGAGTGGCGAGGCCTCAGCACCAAGAGTTATCCGTGGACCATGTATCTTGGTGAATGGTGGCAGTGTTGGCGCTACATCTGTGGCTGAATCTGTCACCTCCCATTGCAAACTGCTCGTCTGGCCTGAAGAAAGGTGACCATGTGACTTAGTGCTTACATGTGCATGGTTGTGTCCAAATTATTACATAGTAATTACCCATTGCATGCTTTTATAAAAATTAAATTAAATGTGATTCCATCTTACCTCTCTGTATACCACTTCTGCTTCTTGGTCTACTGCCTCCTCCCCTCCCTCTCCTCCCTCTCCCTCTCCCTCTCCCTTTTCCTCTTCCTCTTCCTCTTCCCCTACCCCTTCCTCGCCCTCTCCTTGGGGGTGAGCTACTTCTTGATCTGCAGGATGGATTGGTATCCGAGTTTGACTCGTCACTTGGTCGGGGTGGAGAGAATGGTGGTTCATCATCGGACTCAAGATCAGAATCAGATTCCTGGTCGCTTGGTCTGGGCAGAGGGAAGGATGGATCTTCCTCGATCTCACTCTCATCTCCAGAATCAAAGTCCTCTCCCAAGATCACATCTAGAGCCTCTTCAGTAGTGTAGACAGCCACTGCATACATGCACACACACTCACTAATCTTGTCAAAACTTTGATTGCTATTTGATTGCTGTTTCCTAGTTCACAGAAGCCATAGTACAGCGGTTGCAGCTGCTCTGTGCATGTGGCATTCACGTAGGTACCGCCCTAAGTGCACTGGATGTACTCTGGGGAAATCCCTTTTCTTTTACGCACCAGTCTTTTGTACGAGGTCAGAGGGCACGTAAATGTGCCCGTTGCGTAGCGCGGAAGCGTTACGTGGGCATGTAAATGTGCCTGTCATGTGCAAAGGGTTATGTATACATGTAACTGTACTGTACATGTGTAGACAACGCGTGCAACACAGGTCCACTGGGATGGAACCTGAACATTACCGGTATGCATTCTGCACATGTTCAGGAACGCTACTTTTTGTACAGGAACATGTTCCTGTACTGTACATGACACAGTGTTACCATTTATTGACGCATACTATATGCTTCATATGTATCAAGACAACTCAGGAAGGTCAAAGCTTTCATAAGCATTGATGCTTGTTAGTTGTACGTTTTGCACCAAACACACCAGCTAAACTGACTAGTGAGATGATTCATCATCATGGGGCGAGCCTGAGCAAGCAGCAAACTGCTGATTTACTACCTTAAAAAGTCCTCACCAGAGATAAATATGAGTATCACACATGCCAACCATTTCTCCAGCCAGGGGAGCTAATGTGGCTACACATGCATGGACTAAGCTTTACACCGAAATCGTGAGCTAAATTTCTGGCGTTTATGAGTGCCGTTTATGCATCAGGGCCCGCTACCTGAAGCGGGCGACCCAGTCAACCGGCCACCACCATATTAAGTGTGTACCGCCTGTGAGCGGCCTGCCGTCGTCGGTAGAAGCACAAACCAGTGCCACGTGTGCTTCAACTTCAGTCGTCTTCACTCCGGGTCCCAGACGCTGCACTCTGACAGTAGCCCTGCACTGGCCTTCACATGCTTCACGATATCGACTTTGTGAAATATTTGAATGCGCTCATTTAAAATTTACGGTAGAGTAAGTTACCTAAAGTCGGACACCATCTAAAGTCGGACATCAACATCGAAAGTTCGGACCCGTTATCGCAATACTGCTAAACACCTGGTACGCCCCCGGACCAGCCAAGGTAAGCCTTACTCAAATCTCAGCATCCAGGTTGAACGGAAATTTCAATAATTGCGCATGCGCAGTAGGTTCCTTCTACCTCGTGTGCTAGAAAATCCGAAAGATGGCGAGCGTTGAATCAAGGAAGGCCACGCACGCAGCTGTGGAGGTAAGGACAACGAAGTATCTCAGGTTTATCACTGAACAAAGTGATAGTTGCAACATGCCCTTCTTTCCTATGCAGAGTGAAGTGCCCCTGAGTCGAAGGGTTGCGAGAAGTAAGGTGGCAGTGCGCAAGGTAGCTGCTAGCAGGGAAGCACTTCCTCTCAAGGACCAGGAAAACGATCCTTCCCAGGGTAAACCCACAGTTCCTGCTGGAAAATTAGCCCATTGGAAGAAACCTTGGAGAGATTGGTCGAAGGACAGCATGGAGTTGGCACTAAAGGAAGTAAGTGAGGGGTCTCTTACTGTTAGACGTGCTGCTTTGCAGTATGATGTGCCAAAATCGACCCTTCATGATAGAGTTACTGGTAAAGTTGACCCTGGTGCCAAAGTCGGAGCACCACGCTACCTTGATGATGAAGAAGAAGATGAATTAGCTAAATTTTTAGTTGGCGCTGCTAGTATTGGTTACCCCAAGACTGTTCGGGAGGTAAAGGCGATTGTTGGAGCAATAGTGGCCAAGAAGCAAGGAGTAGAGGTAGCTACGGTCAGCCAGGGCTGGTGGGAAAAGTTTAGACGTCGACACCCAGAGCTGTCACTTCGAAGTGCTGAACCACTTGCCTATCATCGTGCCACCACACTGACACGAGAAGTTATGGATACCTACTTCGATCTTCTGGAGGAAACGGTGCTTCAGAATGACCTTGTATCAAAGCCAGGATTGATATTTAACTGTGATGAGAGTGGTATGCCACTGAGTCACAGACCTGGCAGTGTTATTGCCAAAAAGGGGCAAAAGCATGTCACAGCTTTGGTATCTGGTAACAAGACACAAATAACTGTACTTATTTGTGCTAGCGCTGCAGGAAACCCTATTCCACCCATGGTCATCTTCGACCGAAAGAATCTCAACCAGGAACTGACAATTGGAGAAATACCTGGTACAATGTACGGCCTCAATCCTGGAAGTGGTTGGATAGATCAGGAGCTCTTTCGTGACTGGTTCGAGCGACACTTTCTTCAGTATGCACCAGCCGCTCGACCACTTCTTCTGTTACTCGATGGACACTCCACCCACTATCGGCCTGAAGTTGTGCGACTAGCTGCCAGCAACGGAGTAATCATGTTTGCCCTTCCCCCCCACACAACCCACGTTGCACAGCCCCTAGATGTCACGTCTTTTCATGCTCTCAAAACGTACTGGGATCGGGAGTGCAACAAGTACATGGCTAAAAACCCCGGAAAGGTGGTAACGGTCTATCAGTTTTCACAGCTTTTTGCTGCAGCATACAAGCTGGCCATGACAAGGGAGAATATTGCGTCCGGGTTCAAGAAATCTGGCATATACCCTCTGAACAGGCACGCAATCGCCATCCCTGGTGAAGAGCCAGTCCAAAAGTCCGCCCCATCTCTTGCTCTTGACCTCGCAAGGAAGAGTGGGATCACCTTTTTGCCATTATACAGTCCCATTGTAAAGTCCAGCCAACGAATGGTCAATGCAAGTCAGCAGACAAGTGACGGTCTCCCTGAATTCACAGCTGAGGAGATAGCAAAGTTTACAACACGTTTCGAGGAGGGGTATGACCTTGACAACGACGCCCGTTACAACAAATGGCTAGAAACCAACCATCCTGATGTTTGCAAGAGACTATTTGACGGGAGTGAAGATGAGAGTGAGGGTGCATCTGAAAATGACAGTGAGCAGCAGTCTGAACTTTCTTCTAAGAGTGATGCAAACGCTGACCCATCAGTCAAAGTGCAGAATGCCCCCTCTTCATCAGCTCCAGAAATACCTGGTAAACTTAGTGAGTTTCTGAAGCTCCCTCCACCCCCTTCCCAGGTATGCAAGCCCAAAACATTGCCTAGAGGACGGGTGCTGACAAGTGAAGAAAATTTGAGAGCTCTTGAAGAGAAAGAACGGAAAAAGAAGGAAGAAATTGAAGCTAAGGAGCAGCGGCGTTTGGATAGAGAGAGAAAGAGACAGGAAAAGGCTGCTCAAAATGAGCTTCGTCGACAGGTACGAGAGGAAAAAGCGAAGCAGAAGGCTAAGGAGCAGGAGGAAAGAGCTAAGCGGAAGGCTAAGGTGCAAGACGAAAGAGCTAAGCGGAAGGTGCAAGAGCAAGAGAGGCGAGCATCACCTAGTGCGAGTTCGGAGTGTGGCCAGGGAACATGTAAGCACAAGAGAGCCAGGAACTGGATCCAATGTAACAGTTGTGAAGTGTCGTTTCATTGTATTTGTGTGGAGGTTCCCCGGCAACTAGCTGATACTGACGATTTTGTGTTTATATGTGTTAACTGCTCACGGAAGTAATTTTCTGTATAATGTGCAATTGCGCAAATTTTGTCCGGAAATGAAGATTTATTATTAGTTTAATTATTAGTTTAAGGTACCGCTACGCGACTTCTAGTCCATTGCAGTTACGTGGCCTGTGAAGGGGCTACAAAGCTGTCGGTAAGCGGCGATCCAGCCCCTCGTGGTTTCCGTCTCACGTGGGGTGTCCGACAAATGAGTACAAAGTCCGGATACGGAGACCAAGACTTGGGGGTCTTCCCGTGGCTGTCTATGTACGAAGGAACGGCCGTTAGCGACGGTCAACCTACGTTCGAATGCTCTAGCCCTAGGCTACTGGTGTGTAAAAAAACCGAGATAAATTGTGCCTGTGCATCCGAAATACATCCGGTTTCCGGAAAGCTGTCCGAATATAGATAGCATACTCTAAGTGGTCGGTCCAAGCAACAAGCAAACATACACACGCGTGTGCACAATGAAGTCACGCTAGTGTGGGGCTCGCTCAGGCTCGCCCCAATTATATGCTATCATTATTGGAATAGTTACTGTGGGAGCTTTTATTGTCATATGACACCTTGTTATCAGCGAGACAAGTTAAAGACGGCACACAAAACAAGTGTTCCTGTAAGCCAGTCCATGAGCTTCAGAGCTTCATTTGACTGATACAATGTTTGTGACTAAATGAAATGCCCAAGATACAAGGTCATTGTCAACAAAAGTACTCCTCGCAACACTCAATTCAAGCATAAAAATTAATGTGATAGCACTGCAGTACTTCCATATTGACACCTATCGCTCACTTATAGCCTTGTTTGAAACACACTTGACCTACAACAACATTGCTAATTGCCCCGCTTGAGTACCCATGCATGCGTGTAAGGTGCATAAAAAAGGTACTTTGCCTTAGATTAACTCTTTAGAGCCTGTAAAATTTTGAAAAAATTTTCAACGTGATATAGCTGCTTGCAACTATACTCAAACTGCACGTAGCAATCTCTATCGTGCCCTACGGCAATAGCTAGAGTTTGCCCAAACCTCGGGGGTATGTCCCGATAGTTATTTGTAATGATTGGTATCCTAGGCACTGTAGGCAGGAAGAGGTGGGGTGTAAGGGGAGGGGCGATCATCGAGATAGCCACACGGTAAGCGTGCAAGTCACTGCTTGATAGAACGATCTGTTTTCTTGCTCACCGCCGCTGTTAGCCTTGCTGCTGAAGAGGACAGGGTTACAGTAACTCGCGTCAGGAGCGTTTCTCCAGGTAAGCGTAAAACGAAGGCAAGATAAGCCTTCCTACTTGTACCATTCGAGCAATATTCTTGTTAGAAACCTATCTCTGTCAAAACAGCTGTTTGCTCTGATGCTTAGTACCTTAGCCCTCCCTTATTACAACAGTTTCAGAGAGTTGAAGCACTAAAAAATTACCAGCAATAATATCGATTCTTTGTTGCACATCGCTCCCGAGTGAGAAGCCACAAAACAGTACCACGTTAGTTGCGCGGATAAATCCGCTATCGGCCCTAAAGGGTTAAACCTTGTCATGCGGAAATCATTTAACGTCACTTTTATTAACATGAAAATTACATTTGTGGCAGTCACAGGTGGAAATCGAACATTATTCCGTTGTGTAATTCAACTATGTTACCGTGTTTGAAGCACTGTAGCACAAAACTTTCGTTAAGGGTGGGGCTCATAGCGCAGCAAAGATGCATGAATACATGCTAAGTTTATGAATCGTGTATAAGCCCCGCCCTTAAGTTCTGCGCTACAGCTCTTTGAACATGGTAACACAGTCGAAATATGCAACAGAATGATGTTCTATTTCTACCCGGGACTGCCACATTTATCAGTCTGAAGTCAAAGTAACAGGCATTGCTTAGCAAGCCCTAGGCCTTGCCAGTGGCCTGGTTTACACAGATAACGTGTAACTAGGCTGAACTAGTATATCTAAATTCCTGACCTCTGCTAGGTAAGTGATTTGTTTAAAGCCACTTTCTATACATCTTAGTTTACCAGCAATTTGAAACGGCAGCAATTTGAAACGGCACCGATTTTCTCACTTACTACATACAGTCCCGACAAACTCAGCAGATTTCCAAGGTATTTGAAACTAGTACTCCTGCCTTAAGTAAAATCTGGAAGCCATTTGCTCCCTTTGTTCAAGTAAAAGTTTCGCATTTGACAGTCCTTCACAAAATTCACAATTGATCACGAACTAGCACCACCCCTTCCTGCCTTCCCTGATGGTGACGCAAGTGGAAAGATGTGACTTACACTTATTACTACTCAAGAGATAGGGATTTACCCTGAAATCTTGCTTGGCTTAACTACTTCATGAGCTCTTCCACACCAATATATTGGCACATCAGGCTACACAATGTACAGCCCGTGCTCAATACATTGGCGCTTCGGGTGTTAAGTGTTAATCAGTGCAACAAACTTTCACTTCTTCTTCCTTAGTTGTTTTTAGATTTAGGATTACAAATTCACAAGCTGAAAGCCCTTGGCAGTAATTTATAAGTGCCATAGCTAGCTAACCCAATTTGAGCCAAGAACCCAATAACTGTTGATGTTCATTGGCCGCAACTGCATTCAATGTAATTTACCTAGCTTAACAATCAGCACGTGACACAAAACCCTCCTATCATTCCTCATCAGGAACCAGTTATGCTTTCTTTTCAGGCATTACTCACCCTTGAGTCCCACACCTCAAAATAGATATGGTACCTTTTGCATGATACCATATAGCCTGAAAATTTGATGGGGAATTAAATTTGGCGGTTTGGCAGTCGGGAGTTGAAACCGCCAAATTAAAATCCGCCAATATTATTTCGCACCAACGCATAATGACATACTGCATGCAGTAGCGCTCTTGGCTCCATCCGGCGCCCCTCTACGTGGCTGTACATGTAGCATGTCGACACTAGCATGCTACCAGTTCTATTTCTTGTAAATTTGCGAACTCATGGCTTTGTTCAAGTACCTCAGCAAGAGACGGCAATGCTCCAACCTGAGACGCCACCACCAAATTTAAATTCCGACAATATTTTTTTACGGTCGGTTTGGGGTCAAACTGTCAAATTTAAAGACCGCCAATATTTCCGGCTATACGGTATACTTATTACACAGATATAGACAGATACCTCAGCGAAGCGAAAAAAAAAAGACCATCACTTACCTACCAGCAGAGAACCAAATGACACGGTAAACAGAATCTAGTCACACACACAAACCCAACACGTAGTGAAACAAAACTACATACAACCAACAAGTACCTTTCTCCTCACTTCCTGGGCTGACAGTGTGCCACATGCTTACCATCTCTGTTGACCTAATGGTAAGTGCAAAATAAAAACATAAGTCTTGTAGGTATGAAATACAACTGTCACAACTGTTTCTTAATATTCTGAATTAGGACTTGCATGCAAGCACAGTAGTGGCCTTGCTCCCAACACTTCATGAATCACAGAATCTAACAGCCCTTGAACACAGCTACATGAGCCTTTTTAGTAGGTTACTTCAAAGTTCTGGTTATGAGTGGACACACTGAGACATCATGCCAGCAATGGCCGACATACACAATGATATCACGTACGAGGGCTGGGGTAAAACTCCAACAGTGTTCCACAGACAATGTAGGAGGATTTTGCACTCTTCCTGACAAACATGCTTGTGACTGTTGTTGCTCTATTTGACCACAGTAGAATAGTGTATTGCCTAAATGGTTTCTAGGCACTACAGACTTTGCACAGCACTTGAGCTGACATGCAAACTATGCACAAGATCATAAACAATCAATGAACCACACCTCCCTAAACAAATAGGCAGTCACAGGACACGTTTCATGCCATAGCCCAATTCACAATTGCTATAGCGGCTGTTCTAGTTTGAAACAATATCACTCTCAGACAAAGACTTACTTTGCTTGCTGCCTTGGATTAAAGCAACAAAACGTTGACTACGCAGTTCTCTATGGTTCCTCCAGATTGCAGGTCTCTATGGTTCCTCCAGATTGCAGGCCTCCATGGTTCCTCCAGATTGCAGGTCTCCATGGTTCCTCCAGATTGCAGGTCTCCATGGTTCCTCCAGATTGCAGGTCTCCATGGTTCCTCCAGATTGCAGGTCTCCATGGTTCCTCCAGATTGCAGGTCTCCATGGTTCCTCCAGATTGCAGGTCTCTATGGTTCCTCCAGATTGCAGGTCTCCATGGTTCCTCCAGATTGCAGGTCTCCATGGTTCCTCCAGATTGCAGGTCTCTATGGTTCCTCCAGATTGCAGGTCTCCATGGTTCCTCCAGATTGCAGGTCTCTATGGTTCCTCCAGATTGCAGGTCTCCATGGTTCCTCCAGATTGCAGGTCTCCATGGTTCCTCCAGATTGCAGGTCTCCATGGTTCCTCCAGATTGCAGGTCTCTATGGTTCCTCCAGATTGCAGGCCTCCATGGTTCCTCCAGATTGCAGGTCTCTATGGTTCCTCCAGATTGCAGGTCTCCATGGTTCCTCCAGATTGCAGGCCTCCATGGTTCCTCCAGATTGCAGGTCTCTATGGTTCCTCCAGATTGCAGGTCTCTATGGTTCCTCCAGATTGCAGGTCTCCATGGTTCCTCCAGATTGCAGGTCTCCATGGTTCCTCCAGATTGCAGGTCTCCATGGTTCCTCCAGATTGCAGGTCTCCATGGTTCCTCCAGATTGCAGGTCTCTATGGTTCCTCCAGATTGCAGGTCTCCATGGTTCCTCCAGATTGCAGGTCTCCATGGTTCCTCCAGATTGCAGGTCTCCCATGGTTCCTCCAGATTGCAGGTCTCCATGGTTCCTCCAGATTGCAGGTCTCCATGGTTCCTTCAGATTGCAGGCCTCCATGGTTCCTCCAGATTGCAGGTCTCCATGGTTCCTCCAGATTGCAGGTCTCTATGGTTCCTCCAGATTGCAGGCCTCTATGGTTCCTCCAGATTGCAGGTCTCTATGGTTCCTCCAGTTTGCACTCCTCAAACACCTGTTTCAGGATCATCTCTTGAAGGTCACACTCCCACACAGCTCACACTCCCACACAGCTCAAGAGGTGGATGGCTTGTCGACAAGTTCCTACATTTTAAAAAACAGAACTGGTCACAGAGCAATTGACACACCTTCTATTAGTTATAGTTCCATGAATCATGATTATCAACATTTTGATTATTTCAAGAGTTGAGTTATACATCAACAAAGGTTTGGACAAGCCCATATTCAATCCTGACATAAAAATACAAGAGTATACAATCAGCTCAGGATATTCCAAATCAGGGGTGGTGAAAACAGCAACATACCATTGGGCACAACAAGAGTGTACTGTGTTGATATAAAGGCCAGCAGCAACCTACCAGCTAGTGACATGAAAACAGCAAGTAAAGTTGCAAGTGAAGCTGCCTATGCACTCTCAGAAAGGGGTTACATGCTAAACACTAAACTCTTCAATGACTTTGGCACTACCTATATACAAGCAAAGTGTCCCCCAGAAACAAAATGTCTCTCTAGTCTACAGCCTGTGAATAGCCTGTGCGAATGGTGCTGAAGGACAACTACAGCATAGTTGGAGCCAAGTGTGGTTGCTTTGCACTCCACCAGCTACAAAGTGAGTTAGCACACATGATAACACCATGTTGTTTCATTTGGTCCAGGCATGGATCCCATTGCTTGTGTGCCATAATCATTTGTACACAGGAATGAGCGAGCCACCCTTTACTCCAGTACACTGTTTCCTTGATGGAAAACTAGCAGAAAAGCAAACTTCATCCTTTACAATATGGTCAAACGAAAATGTGGTTGACTGTTGTCTTTGGTCTCAAATTCTACTCTTTCTTCCCCATTTTCATCACTACTGACATCAACACACACTTTCTTGGACTAATTTATGTATGACTGACACCGTGTGTGTATGACTATGGACAGCAGGCTCGAGAAGATTTCGTGTTGAAATCTTGTTCTTACTATGCTCAAAATGAAGACTGCAAATTAACTCTGGAACTCTCCAGCAGACATTTCTTCCCAGTAAAGGTCAACCTTCTCCTAAGCAGGTTCTTGTTACAAAGGAGTAAAAATGAAAGGTGAGAATCCCAATAGGACTTGCTACCACACCCAGGTATACATAGCCTTGTTCCCAGGCCTTCTCTGTCTCCAGCTATTGATTGCTTGCAGTATGCAAAAACGAGAAGGCCTGGTGAATCTTACGACGTGATCCGCAGCACAGATGACATAGACGACATGGTCTCATATTTGTGTCGTCAGTTGTGCACACGCAATGTACGGACTGTAATCTACTGCCGCAGATATAATTTTGAAGCACAGTTTTCAGCAGAAGTTTGTACGTGGTTACGCTGAACACAAAAAGCTCTTACAAGTGCAAATCCTGTGTGTAGACTGAGACCCATCGAGTCCAAGATGAGTGGAGTGAGATTCAATGAACAAATGAACTGGTGTGTGGTGTTCCTGATGTAATGAACTCTACTAACTACGAATACATACAAGAGCAGGTTTTAACCTATTATGCGCAGTAGACGCCAATGTGTTATACGTATGTCACAAAACGCGATCGACGCCAATTGGTGTCACGGATATGGCTATGCGTTATCACGGCCCAGGGTGAATAGCTATAAGCTTTATATCCGGTCTGTGATAAGCTTGGGGCTTCCCCTACTATTACAAGTGGGTTGGTCCAGAAGCCCTCAAGAGGCGGAGCATAGTGAACGATAACAGCTCGGGTGGTTGTCAATCTCCTCAAACAATGACTTATTAGCCACATTTTCTTCTCAACGCTAATAAGCAGAGGCACAGCGCTAACGATGGAGGTACAACATCTCTCGGGCTTCATAAATATCAAGACAGATCTCGAGCTATGCCTTGTTGATCAATGAGCAAAGCCAAAGATGGTACACACAACAAGCAGTAGGTAAGCCTCCTCCATAAACCGGTTACATGTAACTTCAGAAAATTCAGAATAACCCTGGAAAGCCTTTGTCTATTCCTTGTTTCACTCTGTAGATCTTCATTTGACTTTCCTGAAGCTTTATTTCTTGGAAAAAGGCTTTGTAAAAATCTATTTCTGCATTTGAGCTAAATTGTTAATGTCATGTATAATAAGAATAGGACGTTGACCTCATAGCTACAGCACAAGCAGAATTGTGAAGCTAAATTTCAATGCTGTGCTTCATTTAGAATCAGTATTGACATGTATGTATATATTCGTATTGTGCAGCTGTAAATCATTAATCTTATATAACAACATCTCTTGAATAGGCTTAAACAACATGTTCGTACTGGACCAAGGGATGGGCCATACCAGGCTTGCATAAAGCATTCACAAGTACTACAGCTTCTGCAACAAACGTATATCCAGACATAAACCAGATGATGCCAGAAAAGTTGTCGCCATTGGTTTTCCTGATGCACAGAGTGAACGGTCCACGCACATCCTTGGTATTAGGCCTAGCCATCCATCACAACCAACAGCAGCTGAAATGAGTTCTGCTAGTCTCTTGGCATTTCCTGTCAGCCAACCCATTCCAAATGAAATTGCAACACTGGCTGCTGAGAATACAAAGTTGAAGGAAAGTGTGTTAAGAGTTCGAGATGAAACTCCAAGCTCTTTGTCAGTTCGCGATATCGATGCATGTCAGCCAACATCAACTTGAACTGCTGATTTCATCTGATAGCATGGTCCTGACACCCTTGAATGTCCTGAATCCTTCACCATCAATTCTGTGTTCACTGAGCTCTATTCATATGCTCCAGACCTTCTACAGTTGAAACCCTGGGACAAACCCTGGGACAAACCCAGGGACAAACCCAGGGACAAACCCAGGGACAAACCAGCATATGGTGATGACCTAGTAGTGGAACAAACCTTGTCAAGTCTTGTGTCAATATGCACACTCCTTAATGCTCAAAGACAGAAAGCCAAAGCCCTGCAACTGTGCCTGGAACTGTTCATAGGTATTAGAGCTGATTGCACGTGCAACTAGCAAGCACGTAAAGGGAAAATTCTATTAGAGTAGTGTTATCAATTTTAAGGCAAAATTTCTCCTTAGGGCACTGAGGGGTTGAACCATGCTGGGATTTGCATGCCCTACAACAATACATGGGGCTATCTGAAGCAGTTAACAGAGGAAGCATGAACAGATCAAGCAGGGACGATGGCTGTGGGTGTTTGATAATTTTAATATGCACCATACAACCTGACATGAACGTTAAGATAAAACAGTACAAAGAATTCAGATACATAATAACATGACTATTATATTTCGCAAAAATATTTCAAACACACACAACACTATGATAAATGTCATAACACGGAAAGCTATAGCGATTACGAACCTGCCTCCCTTTGAGTTCAGCTGGGGAGACTTAGCACCTCAGAAGCCCTGAAGTTGCCTTACAGTGGTTCACCTTATGCCGAGTTCAGCAGATGGAAAGGAGTTGTTTGATAGGGCATGTAAATATACATAAAATTCCTTGCTGAGCAGTTTGACTCTCTGAAGGATCTTCGCATGTATCATATATGATCAGAAAGTTCTGGCCACAGCCTTGGCAGGATAGAAGATGAGGGCTAAGCGTTACTCAGGAAGGCTCAAAAAGTATCACTTCAGGAAATGGTACTTATTATTAGAGCCCCCTAGTAGCGTCCTCGCTGCGCTCGGAACGCTACAGCCCGGGGGCCCTTGGGTTTCTAAATCGCGTAGATCACTTGGTCTCAGTGTCTAACTATTATGTATTCAAGGCTCAGGATGTACATACATGGTGTCTATTTCATAATCCAGCTAGTATCCAGCTTCAAATCATCCTTGTCTTTAAAGATTGTTGTGACCAAGGATGTGAAAGATGCTGCCGGACCACAAGCCATACAACCATCACCCACCCTAATCTCGCAAGCCACACCCACATCCGGGAAGGGGTCTGGTGAACTGCGTATACAAGCCGTGCAATTAGCTGGATGACATAACTAGATTTCAAATAATGCACTCTTGAAATACCTCTCAGAACAGTTAAGGCAGCCTTAAGTATACAAATCATACACCCATCAACTTTTTACATAGTAAATTTAACCGTAAATATCTCATGAACCCATGGCAGTATGAACATTGGGTTTGCAACAATGACAACAATGATGCTCCCCGATTCTGTAAATGAAAACAATTTGTTGTCATGGCAACTAATTAACAGCAGCCGCACTCGTGTAAACAAACCATTTGTAGCAATAAATACAGCAAAATGCAGAACTGAAGGAGTAGCCTGAGAGCTAAGCCACTGTAGCCACTATTACTACTGGTCATGGTCTAACAGAAACACAGTGGCATGAAACAGCAATCCTTTTTACGGCTGCTATATAATTGAAAATAGGCGAAAATTGGGGCATATTCGGGTAGCCCTTACCATTTAAACATTAAGGCTTTCGCAGCACAGCATTAACAGCACAAATACCACTTGGTTATGACAACTTCAACTCCTCCTGTACACAGAAAAGCCATCAGATCTTGGTCCCAAGGCTGGTGAGTGTTCCACATAAACAGCCAAAGAAGATCGGTCATCGTCGCTGGAAATGACTTGAGCTTTACTTCTGTCTTCTGCTCGCAGAAACACGCAGCTCTCGGTCTCAGTGATATCCCTTCTGAAGTTCGGACATTCCTACTTCACAATCAGCGCTAAAACAAAGCTATTCAGAAAAGACTAACGGTCAGAACAAAGCTATGTCTAACAGCTTACACTCGGCAGCCATTCAATTTCCGTAAACTATTGCAATATCCTCGCGTACTTCCGTGTTACGAATAATAAATTTAAGGCCGCCTTAATCGTTCTGAGCTGTTCGGAGTAAGCACGCTCCCTGAGAAGTATAGTAGAAGTGTTTTTACAACTCCTGCAGTAGCAGAGAAGATGTCCTAACTCTCTTTCGTCATTTTCAAGACTGCTGTTGCTACTCAAATAGTGATGTGATGCAGCATGTGACAAAACACTGCAATGTGATTGGACCGCACTATTGTGGCGGGACACGGCTTGCATACACAGTTCACCAGACCCTTCCCTATTTTTGCAGAAGTGGGTCTGGCTTGCAAGACTACACCCACCCTACCACGGTAAACATATTACTTCACTTCGGTCACTACACTTCACCACTTTGAAAGGTGATGCTCAGTACGTGCCTTCATGGGTCTTGACGTCAGCACACAGAAGGCAGCAATAATGGTAACTCATAAAAAAACACAATGAACTGGCTCCCTCTAGTTCACACCAGCGACACCTCTGTTCAACTCCCTAAAATTTCCGGACACTCCCATTTTGAATCATTTATTGCTGTCCGATATTTTAGAGAGAATGGGTAACCCAGGGTGCCATTACTGGAAGCAATCGGCGCTCGGAACAGATTGGGTACGGATCACGATTAGCTGTGGCCTCAAGTTCCTCTTATTAGCCTTCCCACAGGAGTCAGAAAAACACAGAATACGGAATAACGGAATAATGGAATAACGGAATAACTTTTAATTGACCGGAAATGAAAAGGCTTTGAAATTCGCTGACACGGCACGTGCAATTGCCATCCAGCAAGGTAGCTCTGTCACTCTTATGTGTTGTAGAGGAACTATGAACATTGGGTCGACCCTAAACAGTTGCCCTATAGCCAGAACTAAGCAGCGCCGTGATTCTTAGCGTTTGTGAAGGTACAACTACAAGTTTATAATAGCTCAACACTGCTGAGGATTAATATAATTTATAAATTGTCTGAGCAATGTTGCAACAGTAGACAAAGGGTCTTCTGTCCATAAAGCCATAGATACTTGGGTCCTACTCTTACAAATATTATTTGCGGATGAAGCTGATTTGCGTGTGTGGTTACACTGTATGCATTCAGAGGGTCATCGCAAGCTAATCTTTTCCCCTGATACTGATATATACCACATTGGGTTGACGGCAATTAGTCTGAAGCCTGATACCAAAGTAATTGTTCAACTTAGTAAGGAACACAATGATGGGGCAAGGTTCCTCTGCTTAAACACACTTTTGGATGCAATGTCTAGCTGACATACCCCCAAACTTACGACCTCAGGCTATGCAATCTCTGTATATCAGCACAGGATGTGACTACATATCATTTATTATGGTAAAACCAGTTTCATGTCTACATTCTTTCAGTATGCCTCATTTATTGTTGGTGGAATAGACCCACCACCAGGCAGTATTGGAGAGTCTTTTCTTGATTCACAATCAACAGCCATCTTATCTTTTCGTCGCTTGGTGGGGTGTGCATACTTTAGAAAACACTCAACAGCATTTGAGTTACATACTCCTGAGGCACTTTTTCATTCTATCGAGTGTAATAGCATGACTGAACGAACGTCATGAGAAATGGCTCACTAACATAAGAAGAACAGTATGGCAAAGAGCAGACAGTGAGACCCATAATATGCCATCAACAGAGGCTCCGAAGTTACATTGGAGGAGATCTGCATGGATAACAGCAATGTGGCATTCTTCTAAAGTAAACAATCTTCAACTACCGTGTAAGTTAAAAGCCACACTAGCTAATGATTGAAGTGCCACATACATGTAGAGGTGTATCACAACACAGACTTTACATATATGTCACATGTATCTATAGCTTTAATTCTTTAATACCGAAAATAAAGTTCTCATTCAACGCTTCTTACCAGCTTCCTAGTATATGGTGATACACTGCGCTAAGTGCTTTCCTGATCAACAAAAACTTGGGGGACTTCCCTCAAGCACTATTTCAGGTAAGCTTAGAACGAAGGTAGCCTAGTCATACCGATGTGGGGATACCTACCTACCACCTAGAGTAGCATATCAATCTCTCATTAACTCTTTGAACACGATCTTTACTTCCCATGAGCGTGATAGGCGTACTTATACGTCTACGTTACATTCGGGCCACTGCCACGCGAAGAAGCGAAGCCTAGCGACTCTTCGGGTAAATCCCTTCTTATTTAGTGGTAATTGTTGAGACCACACCTTTTCACTTACATCACTATCCAGGAAAAGCAGGAAGGGGCAGCGCTTCTTCGTTGATCGATCATGATTTGGCTAAGGGATGCCAAACACGAAGCTTTTTCTCAAACGAAGGTCTCAAACAAAGGAAGCAAATGGCCTCCAGTTTTCACTTAAGGTGGCGGGTAAGCTATCTATGCAAGCGTAATAATTGTTTCCGGTTTACACCCACAATTGTACAGCTGGTTTTTCTTCTTGAATGAAGCAAATCACTGTAGCAGTTGCTTCAGTAGCTTATCGAAAAGCTATGTAGCCATACAGGCGTACTACAAGCGACAAAAACCCATGAATGAAGGCCTCAGAAGTTTCTACGTCGTCAATCGCCGTACACCAATGGCCACGCCCACCAAGAAGGCCATGGATACATTTTTTCCACGACGCTTCGTGAATCAGGTAAACGACTTTAGCAACTCTCTTTACTGTAAACAGCTTCTCCAGTGGTTAGTCAAGGGGGTAACGTAAAGTAGTCGTGACTAACAACCGCCGGGAAGAGTTTGTACCACGAAACGCCACAAAAAGTGACTTTCCAATAACAGTTTCAACTCGCCATCCGTTAAGCTTTACAGCTTATGACCAAAACCCTACATAGCCCCCTCTAGCGACTGTTGAACTTTCTCTTCGCCAAGAATTGAGTATGTGGCTCTCGTACTGTGCGAGTGAAACGCGATGAAAAATTGTAAAACTCAACCACTGCTCTCCGCACTATTTTCTGTAGCATGGTATCAAGATCTGTTACACAGATAGTACTTGCCATACAGTACTTGAATATCAAGTTTGCCTGTACAACTAGTAAGATGTGACATTTGGCAGATAATTTATTGTGAAATTATTTACCCGCCACCTTAAGACAGAAGTACTACCCTCAAATAACTTGGAAATCGGTTCAAATGGGAAAATCGGCACAGTTTCGAAGTGCTGGTAAGTTACAAGTATAGCCACGCGTAAATGGCTTCAAACAAGTACAAAGAGCTTATCTGGCTGTGAACAGTTACTTAGATAAACTAGTCAAGCCTAGTTATGCACTACTTACGTAAGTCAGGCCACTGGCTACGCCTAGGACTTCCTAAGCAACGCTTGACACATTGACCTCTGAGTGGTAACGCTGATTGTGCAACAGCTGTCGCAGTTAATTAACGGTGACGTAAAATTGCTGTCGCGTTCAAAGGGTTAAGGCCTGACTCCCAGAAGTGCCACAGAATTTTAGCTGAATTTTAGTTGTTATACTCTTGGTCATAATTACAGAGCATCCTCAGTTGTCCGAACACCTTCGGTTATGGTACACACTTGGCCATCCGTTAAGCTTTACAGCTTATGACCAAAACCCTATGCAGCCCCCTCTAGCGACTGTTGAACTTTCTCTTCGCCAAAAATGGAGTATGTGGCTCTCGTACTGTGCGAGTGAAACGTGATGAAAAATTGTAAAACTCAACCACTGCTCTCCGCGCTATTTTCTGTAGCATGGTATTAAGATCTGTTACACAGATAGTAACATTTATTTGTTCAGATAAGTGAATTTGTTTGGATAAGTGAAATTCATCCAAAAATTAATAGTAAACATCACATTACTAGAAAGATGCTGAATCATCCTGGGGCGAGCCTGAGCGAGAAGCAGATTGCATTTGGAATGCCCACACAGACATGCAGCTATTCGTCCAGCCGGACTACTATGCCCGGGCTACACTGGCATGGGCTAAGCTTCACAGTCAAACCATGAGCTAGCAGGGGGATCCCTGCTATGTATGAGCAGTCATGCCAAGCGTGTACCTGAAGCCAGCGTACATCCTGCTACCTGTCACTCGTAGCCTGCCTTGTCACACGATCGTCAGACTCACCATAGTTCAGAAATAAGTTGCCGTGCATGCTGCCAACGCATTCAACTTGAATCGTCTTCGCTCTTGCTCTCTATCACGCCGACCCTACAGTCTGGCAGTAGCCCTTCACGCTCGTTCTCACGGCTTGGCTGAAGTACACGAGGGGTACACGTCGGCGTGGACATTCAATCATCCTGAAATATTGAATGCGCTCATTTGAAATTTACGGTAAGTGGTCGGTCCAAACAAGCATACACACACACGTGCTCAATGCAGTCACGCTAGTGTGGGGCTTGCTCAGGCTCGCCCCAATAATATGATCATGCTAGCTTTAAAAAAATTTCTCCACAGTCAGGATAGAGCAGAATCCTTCCTCAACATTGGCCTTGTGGCTTTCTCACTCTGTTGCCGGCCCAAACCAAACATACAGTGTTCATCTAGCTTCGGTTGCACACCGATCTTCAAACGTCTTTTTCTTCATGCCCATGTCGGCCATTTTCTTTGAGAATCTTTCAAGATTTTGCGACTATAGTCAATCGTCTACTTCCGTAGCACTCCATATAGGATCTATCTGTAGCCATGAGCTTGCAAATATCCAGCTTCTTGCTGATAATGAAAACATTTTCGGCACTTTGCGATGCTTGGACGATCGGAAAGCGCCATTTTGCAAGATTTCGCAATCGCCACGACCCACGTGGGTTTCATAAATGTGGGTGTGGCTTGTGAAATTTTGCATTCAGATAATCAAGGTGTCGGATAATCGAGGTTCAGATAACCGAGGATGCACTGTACAAAACTGTTCAAGCTTTTTACTTCAAACTTTCAACAGTGATAGTATGGACAATGCTTCATTTGTGTTTGCAACCACACCCACCAAGACATCACTACGGTAAGCACACTTCCCGGAAAACTCGCGCACTCGTTCAACAAACTTTCATCGAGGCGGCCATCTTCCACTTAGCCCAACTAGTTTTGCGTTTCACAGGTACTAGATGTGACAGGGATCATTACAAAAAGCTCTTGGAAAAAGCCGGAGTACTCCGCATTCTAATGTTATGGCTTGCAAAAGTACATTTTCCAGCTTAAAATGCCTTCTAGGCAGCACAACTCAGCCTAAAGCTGCCGTTTCATCCATTCCATTCCAAGAGGCCAAAAGTAAGACAAACCCTTGGTGGTTCGTTTTTAGTGACAATCACGAGGAACAGAGATAGTCTAATCGGCCGACTCAAGTAATCAGGACCTTCATTTCGAGCTGCCATTATGCGGCCACGACAGCAAATATTACATCATGGTTGACTTAGCGCACATTCCAGCAGTTAGTTAGTGTACCATACAAAGCAGAAGCAGCCGCACAGGCAACACTAATGCATGCTATGTAAACAATATCGTTTACGCTCCAGCGCAATGCGCTAGTGTAAACCTGAATCCTTAGAACTGGAGTCAGGCCTGAGATCTCTCTCACCTCACATCCAGGGAGAAAGAAGCAGTAGAAATTATCACTTGTTACCAAAAGTGCACTATCGGTGTTAAAGGGTTAACTGAATATGGATGGTGCCAAGAGATGGCCGACTTTCAGTAGTATGGGAAGCACCAGAGAACATATGGAAAGTAAAGGCCCAATTGGAATTTGTTCTGAGTGGTTGCAAATGCAAGACAGGGTGCACAACCCTTAGGTGTGGCTGTAGAAAGCAAGACAGACACTGTGGACCTGCTTGCCATTGCATAAACTGCACCAATGGAACTCACACTGAAAGTATGACAGATCTTAAAGTAGATGACATAATACAGCAGGAAGACGATTATGTTGATGAGAGTTATGATGATCTAACAGACCTTATGAGAAATGATGAAGAGCTACAGGAATATGTATTTGGTGAAGACAGTGATCAAGAGCTACAAACATAGTGTAGGTTTATATTACTATATATTATATACCTATTATATGCGCACATAGTATTTCCTATAGAGCAACATGACCAATATTTTCCTATATTCGATAGTTCGTATTCAATAGCCCGCAGGGCATATGCTGCATAGCAACCACGGCGTGTGCTTTGATTGGAATGCACTCATAGCCGCTGCTGAAACAACGAATAAGCTTTCATTACGGATAAAGACGGCATTATTTACTAACTTACGGTACTGTCTTTCACTGGTAGAGGGATCGGTACGCGTGCTGGTGCCGTCCAAAGCTAGAAACAGGCCAGCAGCCTGAAGCTCATTAAATATGCACGCAGCAACGACCTTTGTACTGTGCACTCGCAGTAGCTGTCTAACTTCTAGGTGTTGCTAAATCAGTATATAATAAATCTATTATTTCATATGTGGGCGGTCAAGTAAAATTCAAACATTATGTCACATGACTCAAGTTTTAGTAACATTGAGGTTTACAGCACTCACAAGTTATTAAAGTTGCTTTTCTTCATCTACAAATGTGCAGGTATATTACTAACTAGTATATATACTAGAAAATGTAGAACATTGTGGGGGCGAGCCTGAGCAAGCAGCTACTATGGCTACACATGAATAGACCAAGCTTCACGCTGAAATCATGAGCTGAATCGCTAGCGTTTATGAGTGGCGTTTATGCAAGACCCTTACCTGAAGCGATCTCAACCCGGCGTGTCATTTTGTATGCGCATTTAAAATTTACGGTATATGGCCGCGGGCATAGATACACACACACTTCCGCAATGCAGTCCCACTAGTGTGGGGCTCGCTCAGGCTCGCCCCAATTACCCAGTGGGTGTTAGCCACACCCACCTTAATTGGCACGTGATTCTATGAATATCATTAACATTTGAATTTTACTTCAACCACTCACATATACATATGTACTATAGTACATGGGCGGATCAAAGGCACCGCATGCGGTCATATATGGCATATACACCCCGCTGTTGCGCGTGCAAGGAGTATATTGCTAAGTCAGGGGTGTATATTAATTTCGACCGCAGGGAGTATATTGCTGAGTCAGGGGTGTATATTTGGCAGTTCACAACTGCAGCACAGAGAAACAGAATTCTTTTTGTTTTTGCAATGGAATGGCCAATTCTCCCCAGTCCTCACTAGGAGAGCCACTGCCAGCACTATAGAGCCCCCCCGTACTGTACCCAGTACTAGCACAACAGCCAAAGCGTCACACAAATTTTCCAGGTTATTCGCGGAGCGATATACAGTGCTTACTTGGTGTGTTGAACCATGCACGGCTGGACAGACGCTACTACTTCCCGGCAGCTAGCCAATACCCTGACGGATGCCGACAATAATTTCACTCGCCAGGCGGGATAGCGCTAGGACCAGTTTGTATTCGACGAGTCGTTGCCACCACTGCCAGTTGAACTGTGAGGCTGGGCGTTCTACTGCCAGCTCAAATCATTGTTTCATGATCACCAGCTTCCGAGAGTGGCTAGGTAGCAAGCTAGCTGCCCATCGGCATCATGGCCGAGCGCTGACTGCAGAGATGTTTCAGGGGTCCTTTGGTGGCCTAAGTGTATACTTAAACTCATCCTTTTCCAGTCAAAAAACAGCAGCAACGCACAACGACACTAGCCTAGTCAATTCAAAAATGCAATACCAGAAACAGAACCGCTTATACGTAATCCGCCAGCGCAGTATAGTATATATTATATGAACCATGGTAAGGAGGTGTATATGGCGAAATATACTACCTGAGACCAAGGTCAGAGGAAGTTTGCAGTAGATATACCCCTCACCTGCAGGTCTAACTGCAAAACTTCCGATGACCGAGGTCAAGGGTAGTATATTTCGCCATATACACCTCCTTACCATGGTTTATATATAACATATGTACCTATCACATACATATGTGCCTAATACTGTCTATCCTACAGAGAAATCATCCCAACTCAGGGTTTATACAACCTGGTGTCATTTCCACCCATAAACTTACTCAGAACAGTTAAGGCAGCCTTTGTACATATAAACTAGTAAGATGCTGAATCATTCTGGGGCGAGCCTGAGTGAGTAGCAGATTGCATTTGGAATGCCCACACAGACATGCAGCTATTCGTCCAGCCAGACTACTATGGCTACAAGGGCATGGGGTAAGCTTCACAGTCAAACCACGAGTTATCAGGGGAATCCATGCTATGCATGAGTGGTCATGCCAGGTGCGTACCTGAAGCCAGCGTACACCCGGCTGTCCGACTGTCACTCGCAGCCTGCCTTGTCACGCGATCGTCAGACCCGTACCATGATTCAGAAAGTAAGTTGCCGTGCGTACTGCCAATGCATTCAACTTGAATAGTCTTCGCTCACACTCTTTCACGCCAACCCTGCAGTCTGGCAGTAGCCCTTCAGGTTCGTTCTCATGGCTTAGCCATCGGCGTGGACATTCAATCATCGTGAAATATTTGAATGCGCTCATTTAAAATTTACGGTAAGTGGTCAGTCCAAACAAACCAACAAGCATACACACACACGTGCGCAATGCAGTCACGCTAGTGTGGGGCTCGCTCAGGCTCGCCCCAATTATACATCCATCAGGTTTTTACATGGTGAATTTAACTTCAAATATCTCATGAACCCATGGCAGTATGAACATGGGGGTTGTAACAGTGACAATAATGATGCTTCCCAATTCTGTAAATGTGACCCGCTGAGCGAAAACCCGGCACATCACGCAGTTTATGAAAATCGAGATAAGACCGGAAATCAGTATACCAATGTGTAATTGTGCGGCAGAAAAAAAAGGAAGCAATCGGTTGCTTGGTTTCCGAGCTACAGAGCGAAATGCGTAGCGGATGCGGAATGCAACTTTTCGAGAAAATGCAATGTTTTTACGATGCTACGGTAAATTTTAATGTCTCTGTATACTACCGTGTTACGTAAATTTACACGTGTTCTTGTAAAAAAGCAGCTTGGAAGTCGGCAAAGACAGTTGGGAAAGGCAGCGGTTATAAAACAGGGGGCTTGTGTCTATGGACAGAAAGACAACCGTATAACTGGAAGCTGGTAAAATCACGTTTTTTTGAAAAGCGCGTACAAGCTGTCCATAGCAACACATTCCCGTATTTCACTGGCCTGCCTGTGAGTTCGAGCTTATATCGTCTTTATAGTAGTAGAGCCGGGCTTCATATTTCAGTATGATACAGTCCTAGCCCCCTGTGACACGTTGGTGTAATAATCTGAGTTTAGTTGAGAAACGACCTGTACAGATAAAATTGCCTCTAACTCAAATTCAATATTTGCGCGAAGCACCGGGTTTTCGCTCAGCAGGTCACAAATGAAAACAATTTGCTGTCATGGCAACTAATTAACAGCAGCTGCACTCCTGTAAGCAAGCAGTTTGTAGCAATAAATACAGCAAAATGCGGAACTGAAGACGTAGCCTGAGAGCTAAGCCATTGTAGCCACCATTATTATAGGTCACGATCTAACAGAAACCAGGTGGCATGAAACAGCAATCCTTTTTACGGCTGATATATAATTGAAAATAGGTAAAAATTTGGGTGGTCCTTAACTTTCAAACGTTAAGGCTTTCTCAGCACAGCATTAACACCACAAATGCCGCCTCGTTATGACAACTTCAACTCCTCCTGTACACGGAAAAGCCATCAAATCTTGGTTCCAAGGCTGGCGAGTGTTCCGCATAAACAGCCAAAGACGATCGGTCATCTTTGCTTGAAATGACTTGAGCTTTACTTCTGTCTTCTGCTGTCAGAAACACGCAGCTCTCGTTCTCAGTGATATCCCTTCTGAAATTCAGACATACCTACTTCACAATCAGCGCTAAAGCAAAGCTATACAGAAAGTTCTAACGGTCAGAATAATGACGAAGTTAAGAACCCTACATTCGGCAGCCATTCAGTTTCCATAAACTATTGCAATATCCTCGCGTACTTCCGTGTTACGAATAATAAAGTTAAGGCCGCCTTAATCATTCTGAGTAGAATTTGTTCTGCTAGTTCAGTAGTCCCATAGCTAACTCTTAATAGCACCAACACCCGTGTTCCCGCTGCTACGAAGCTGATAAACCCCTCAACTTTTGTCAGTTACAACTCACTAAACACAATTTCTTCTTTGTATGCCGTTTTCAGTCAAGATTATATACATTTTCTTACATACATATCCCTACTTACCTTTAAATAGCGTATCTTTTCCTTTCGCTACCTTCGCCAAGAGGAAAACATCGATAGAACTGTGGACTGTCATGGACGCCATTTCTAACAGGAAGTGACCACGCGTCTGAAATTAAAATCCCGGAAGTTTGCACACTGGTGATTGGACTGTATAAAGCCTGGCTCACAGAGGCACAGTCAAACCTTGGAACAAGGCTAAGTAAATGTTCAGCGGACTATATACGGCAGCCTACTTACCACGCTTCTTCTAGCTGTATAGGGCGACTGTCGAGGACTCCTACAAAGTGTTTTTTTAATGGACGCTGAATGTCACCAGACCCTCTCCTCTCAGGTAAGATCTAGGAACAAGACTAGTGCTGAGATTGAACTCCTATACAATTCCAGATGCAGACCGAGAGCAGTAGCGGGGCTACCTCGCAGGACAGTGGTATCAGTGCCGTGATTGGCAGTCAGTGTCGTTATTCCGTTGTTCCGCTATTCCGTTAATCCGTACTCCGCGTTTTACCGACTCCCCCTTCCCACCGACATTCTCGACAATTTCAATTGATGGTTAGGTCAACTTAGGCGTGCAAAATCGCCCACACACATCGCCCACACACATGCATACAAACACTTACATACTCGTAGACCGTATTCCACCTGTTGAACAGTTTTCACCTGCCCTAATAAACTATATTGCTTCTGCAGTTTTTTCCTCTCTTGTTTTATATATATATATATTCTTAACCCAAGCGTAATTTACCACTACTGCGAAAAAAAAAAAAAAAAAAAAAAAAGACCGTATTCCATAGTCCCCAGATAGTCTCGCAAGCCCGACCCACTTCCGCTAGAGAAGGGAGAGGGTCTGGTGAACAGCGTATACAAGCCGTGTCCCGCCGGAATGTAATTTGTTATGTAATATCATGATTACGTATGTGTGGTCGTGGGAAAATTTGAACGTGTGGTGCATGGGCCGGCCCACGTGTCGACGTGCGAACTAGCTGCAAAATGTCTACAGTTTGCGAAGAGTTGTGCAGGGGTTGCGGGGTGAAGACAGCGAAGAACGATCGAAGAGTCATTTGCAACGATGCGAGTAGCGATATACTGTGTGTTTGGCAAGAAATTGTGGAGAAGACGCTGCATCAGTTAGGGAAGGACGTTCGCGAAGGCGTGCCAATTAACTTGCAGGACGAAGAACGTATCAGCTATTTGTGCAGAAAGTGCTATGGATCACTGGAGAAGTACAAGAAACTCCAGGCCTCCCTGGTGTCAAACATGGAGAAGGCTATCTATGCTCGGGAATCAGTTTCTCCGCGGAAACGTCCGAGAATGGAAGCAAGCGATGATGAAGTACGTGGCCAAGGAGCCAAGCAACCGCGACTAGACCCATCAGTCTCTGCTCCCCCTTCAAGGGTCCGAAAACAACTTGTGTTTAATCCATCACCTGCACTACCTAAGTCTAGTGGTTCTCAGAGTCCTGCAGTGACGGTCAGTTTATTAACTGCATGTATACTGTCTAGCTAGCCTGCTTGCAATCCACTTTGGGTAAACTGCAAAGTTAATGGCACTGGAAATCTGGGTTTGCTTTAGAGCACAGGTAGGGTTGGGGTAGTCTTGTTCCCAGACCCTCTCGAAAAAATATGGAAAGGAAGGTCTGGTAAACTAGCTGGGGTGGAAGTGTTAACTGTGGCCTTTGGTCACCAGTATAGATCCTTCTGCTGGACCTAAATTCTCGCAGAAGCGTTCTAATCTTTCTGCTTGGTGTTGACAACTTTCTACAACAAAGTAAAATGCTTGCGAAGACAGCTGTCGTGTGGTTAGCATTTCCAATAAATGCACATTAGAATGCTAATCAAAAACCATGGACCTTCATACCAGGCACAGTAGAGTCCACCCCAGCCATTTACCAGACCCTCCTTTTCAATTTTTCGAGGATTTGGTTCTGAGACTAGGGTAGGGGTTAGGGTCGGGCAGGTGAACAGCATTTCTGATGCATGTTCTTTCCAGTTGGGTCCCCCATTTTTTCCCTTTCATCTCGGTGCTAGCTATAGTTTTGTTTTATGGGAGGATTTCTGTATGGCCATTACCTCACACTACTAAACACCCTCTTTGAGGAACTACCACATTTGTGTCTCTATAGGTGACAATTGGGTACAGGAAACCTCGCACCAAAGTGTTGACCCCCACTCACAAAAGGTTTGGAAAGTTACTTGTTCGGGGAGGCAAATCGTCCATTGCAGCTCAATGTCTACGTGACCTTGATTGTCGGAAGCATGTTGTTGCTGGTATTGGGAGAGTGTTGCGATCAGAGCTTGCTACGATGTGCTCCAAGGGTTTTGGGTCCATACTCCGTAGCTCCTCCGCAGAAAACCTCAAGAGCTTTAGTTGGCACCAGGTTGTTGCTGAGATGCAAGCCTGTACCCCAACCCTCCTTCATCTGTTGCAGTCCTGTATGAGGACAAAGAGAGGTTTCTACAAGTACAAGCAGAAAACTGTGATTGGTTTCCTCGTCAGCATTATGTGCAAATACAGGTGCCAACAAATGTCCCTATTTCAGAAAATGCTGTCTTTGGTGCTTTATGCTGGACACTCCTCTAAGCAGGTAGCTACAGATTATGGCATGATGGGGCTTAACTAATTGCTATGTAATTCGTTTATGATTCATCACATGTAGGTGTTTTCAAGGTTGCAAAAGCTGATGGTGTGCCTTTCACACAAAGCCACGGTCAGCTCTCTGGATGCTATTGGGAAGAACTTCGACTCCAAAGCTCTTGCATGGCGCGACAGCCTTATGGGGAGAATTCAGTGTCATCCGCACCCTCAGGTGAGAATTACTAACAGTAGTGTTTGCATGCAGTGTAAATCTTTAAATATCTTGTTCTTCATGTATGCCACAGAACACACCGATTTGCAGTGTCAGTGACACATCCCAGCAAGATGTCCAACCTTTTGAATTATCCAGCAGCGAATCCAACACTGATGACAGTCAGGACAATAGCAATGATGAACGCATGTCTGATTTGTCTGAAAGCTCCCCAAGTGACCCGATTAATGCATCTACCCCATCACATCCCATGAAAACTCGGCAGATTCCAATGCAAGAGCAAAGAACACTGACCCTTGTTCCACCACAAACACCATCTACCTCTCAGTCAGATACAGAATCCATTGCAGGGCCGATCGATTTCTCATTAATCTCAGAAATGTCAAGATTGTCCACCCCACCACCGCTGCCAACTCAGGAAGATAATGCAGAGCCATCCCTTTCAAACTGGCATGGTTTTAAAGTTGTTGGAGACAATGTTGATAAAACGATAAAACCACGCCACATGCGGGAAGACCGACAGACAAAGTCAGTGCATTATTTCCAGATATATGCCGTGGAAGATAGAGTGAACTTGTCAGAGTCATCGGAAGAGCCACGAGTACCAGGACAGGATCCTCCACTGAATGAGATTCTACCTTCTCCTGAAGATAATCGAGCAATGATAGCAAACCTGACAACAATAGTCACGAGGATTCTAGCGGAACACGTACCTTTCATAAAGGAAAATCTTGGAGATGCTGTGGCACGGCACATCCCACACCCCTACAGCTCTGAAATGGCAAAAAAATCAAATGTGGTAAGTATGCATGCTATGTCTTTACTGGGGTTCCTTTATCTTAATTTGATATATCTCCTGCAGGTCCCATTGGGTGTCCTCCTGCAGAATGAGACCAAATATGACGACATGATATCCATCTTGGATCATGTGCACCAGTATGTGCCAACTGTTCGCTTTCCATCAACCAAGGAGGTACCCCAGAGCAGTGAAAGTGAACACGTTGAAGCAGTCCACATGAATCGTCTACCTTTTGGAGGAGATCAACTTACATCCAAACGATGCCGGGGAAGTCAGCGTATCCGATCAAATTCCATTGACGATGCACAACGACTACAAGGGGTTGTTGCTACTGCTGAGGACTGGCACACAAAATTGTGCTTGTTAACAGTAAGCAAATATGTTATTAACACTTAAACATTCACATGTGTGAGTGGCAATTAACACATATTATGTACTTTATTTTTGATTACCCCATTCAGGTAATCTGGAAAAGGTTATACAAGACAGCTTCCAGCAAAGAGATTGGAACCCTCCACCAGCTAAGAAATGTAATCAATCGAAGGAATGTCACAACAAAGCCAAAGAAGGATTTCAATGCCCATGATGACTTTTTCACTCTCGTTGTCACGGGGTATGTACTTGGGGCAGCCACGGAAATCTTAGGGATGGAGAAGTTAGAAGATGATCCATGCCAGCAGATTTTACCTCCCGATGTATGGCTGCATGATAAATGCGAGAGGAGAGACATATTGATGTCAGTGGCTGGTGTCATCGTGAACGAGTATGTCGACCTTACCATGTTGAACAATGAAGAGAAGCTGCCAAATGATCGCATACATGGGTATGCAAGGGAACTGCTCACACTTGGGCTATTCTATTTGGAATATAGTGATGCAATTCGAGAGGGTGACGGGCTACGTGTGTTGCGATGTTGGCGTTACTTGTTTCTCCTGTTTAAAGCTTCAAACAGAACCAACTACACGATTGAGGCATTTAAGCTTTCTTGCACAGCATGCTTTCTTGCTACCAACTCGAATAGCAGATCAGCTTCTCTGGTCTCGCTTTATAAATACACATGGAGTCCCTGGCAAGAATATACCTTGCGATCTACATATGGAACATTTAAATCGTGTTCTGAAAACTGCCATCCAGCATCTGGGAGCTAACAAAACAGAAAAAGCAGTTGTTCGACTTGGCAAGTGCATCGCTCCCTTGGCAGACACTCTTAGCCAGTACGACATCATCCATGCTATACCTGAAACGTCTGGCTACCATCCACGTGCTTCATCAGGCAAGGATCTTAAGCACATTTTGACCGAGCTTCAAAGACTTAATCCATTTGATGATATCCCAGGCCGCTACCATAACTCCTTCCGCCAACTTGGGCGTGGACTCATGAACACACTCAAGAGTGAACAATTAGATGTGTGGATGAAAGAACATTGGAAAAGACTACTTGGTAAACTTTTATAGCAGTAAATGTTTATTGTAAACATATATAATCATAATTACTTTGACATAGCAACCAACCAAGACATGCAAAAACCACACTGACACTTTTTTGCACAAATATCACAACAAGTACAGCCTACATTTAATGGGCTGTGTTTGAACTCATCAAAGTCACTGAATAACAAATCACGTCGACAAATCTCAACATTCTCACAGTACTTGATGACTGCACTTTCTGCATTCTTGTTCAACCCCTTTTTGAAAAAAAGTACGGCATGTGTTAAATGTCCATCTCGTCCTCCGCGCCCTACTTCTTGTAGGTATGTCTCTGGGTCATTAGGGGGGCCATAGTTGAACACAAAATGTACATTGGGAGGGTTTACACCCATCCCAAAAGCTACAGTGGCAATCAAAACACGAAGTGGTGATGATAAAGATATATACGCCTTCACAATTTCCTCTCGAACAGATGGATGAGTTCCACTGGTAAACATATCAACGAGACGATATTTTGGTAAGTCTGGGGCTCCAGGAGGTTCTCGGACATTCTCACCAAGTTTCATGCCAAAAAGCAAATAAAGTTGTGCACAGTCATCTTGACGCTGACAGTATATTAAAACTCTATCCATGTGCGTGCGTTTCACTTCTAGCTGCTCCATGAGTGGAATAAAGGCATCCTCCATCGATATACATGGAGCAACAGTAAAGATAACATTTGGTTTGTCGGGAGATATTGTGACAAGAACTGGATCAATCATTCCCAATGTTTTGACCACTTCACGTCGAAGAGATCGGGTTGCAGTTGCGGTCAAAGCCATCACTCCTACTGATGGAGGAATCAGACTCCTGACTTCACCCAGCCTAGCAAATGCTGTCCGAAACTCATCACCCCTGTGGAGCAGTACAAATACATGTACAATAAAAAATCTCAGTATTGCATATTGCCCACACAAGTTATCATCAATAATTCAGACTAGTCCTTCCTTGCACTTAAAGAGCACAATACACCTATCCACTAGCTATACAGTGTGTATATATATCCTAAGTAAGCAAAGGATAGTGCAGCTAGTGTAACAAACACAGCAAAGACACTATACTTACCACTTTTTGACACAATGTGCCTCATCAACTACAAAGGCAACAAGCTGCTCTCTATATACTTGGCTTTGCAACATAATTCGCCACTTCTTCATGGTGAGAAGCTGTTCTGGAGAAAGGAATACAAGTCTGTAGTTCCCGGACACAACTCCCATCTTCACTTCTTGGCTAACATTTCCAGCAAGGTGCACAGCTGATATCCCCTTCGTTTCAAACGAGGCTACCTGGTCCTTCATGAGTGCAACCAGAGGTGACACGATCAGGACGATGCCGTTCTGTCGCCCCTTGGCTCGTTCAAAAACGCCGGGCAGGCAACCGTAGCAGAAGCTTTTGCCATATCCAGTCGGCAGAGCAACAAATACATCCTTCCCTCCCACAAACTCAGAAACAGCTTTGACCTGCTCTTCCTTCACGTCTTGGTAGCCCATACTCTTCGCAATTTCCAACACACAATCTTTCACAGTAGCCATCGACGTCGCCATACTCACTACTCACGATTTCACACGTCAGCGTTAACGGATAACGCTAAGGTGTTGGGGGAGGCAACCTGTCACATGACAAAATACTGCAATCTGATTGTACCGCACTGTACAGTGCGGCGGGACACGGCTTGTATACGCTGTTCGCCAGACCCTCTCCCTTCTCTAGCGGAAGTGGGTCGGGCTTGCGAGACTAGTCCCCAGACTGGTGAACTGTTTTGCACGAGACAAACACATATGGATACGGTCCGGGTCCTCGTCAAGCCTTTCAACACGCAGTAAGGACACCACTATCAGAACACCTTGCAGCACTAGTCTCGCAGAGCCAGACTCTTCTCGGAACTACAGCCGGATAGCGGACGGTTAGTCCCGCGTGGCCAGACCCAACCTCTGCGCATGCGTATTCCACCACACGTGAGCTTGCATCGCGATGGGAGTAGCACGGATTAACTAGTTTCGCATGTTTACCCCCTCCACTCTCTGGGCCGCAAATGATTGACTTTGTACACTACAGAGTGCAAATGAATGTGCTGAAGTGTGCATAAAATTCGTGTTCACTGATCAGCAGCAAAATTAATAGACTATTAGGTTAATATCTCTATCAGTACACACTATCCAAATGAGTTGCCAGCTCCACAAGGAGTCACAGTTGTCCCAAGACATCTTGTGTGGTTACATGCAAGCTTTACTGTGCACTGGTCGATCTGTATACTGCATAAAAGTGAGTGCATTAAGCCAGCATTTATTCCTTCTTCTGAATTAGAACATACATTGGCATCCAGCTGTAAAATTTTGCCATCCATGGAACAGTGCCAAGCGACATGCTTCATTATCTCCAGCCATAGCATGCATAGTTAATGCCGATGTGGGCTTTGTAATCATTGTTGGCAGTGTGTACTGTACACATTACACAAAACGTGGGGTCTTGAACCTTCAGCTGGTTTAAAGCTCTTGATTGTTCATAAAAACGTGTTGGTTCATAAAAAGTTCAAGCATAAGTAGCTAGAATGTTCATAAATTTGTGCTGTCACTAGGGAAGTCTGTGGACCATAAGTCTATGATGTCATGAAGTTGGAATCTGTCACACTAAGCATAATTGGTTGTTTGAAGTCATACTGTTTTACAATCACAGCATGCCTAGATGATGTGTTCTATATATATTTGATTATGGCTTTTACAACAAAGTGATAGGCAATTTATCTTTGAGGGAATAGTACCTTGTTCATCCCCATGCCTTCACCATGAGGCCCTTTCTTGTCTAAGGACTGGAGGTTGGAAAGTTCATGAAGTATAACTGATGAGCACCACCCCACGTCTACTCTCTATTTTCAAAGCTCTAATTAGTTCTATTGGTTCTTAACTGAACACTAATCTAACCAGAGCTTTGAATGTTCAATAACTTCCAGGTTTTCTCACTCTGTTTCTGTGACTAATCAAGTATTTGGTGTGTCCACGCCATAGGCGCCTGCAGAGCTGTGTGGGTACCCAGGCAAGACTTGGCTACGCCGCATTTGATGCGCAATTGCGGAAAGCATATTTGTCACTACACTCACTGTACGTTATACTGTGCGTGCGTAAGCACGCACAGACCACGTGTCTTCGCGTCCGGTCCTCGTGATATGAGTACGCGTGATTCGAAATAACCCGGGCCTGCAGGCGCCTATGGTCCGTGCCATCCCTATATACAGAGTCTATACCGACTCTCTGATACTGGAAGCCTCCAAAATATGGGCACTTCTGTATTCTGGACCCGCAGCGGTGGTCCCTATGGTGTAAGCATTAGAGGGATTTCAACTGTATTTATCATTTAGCCAACAGTTCTCATCCCGTACCCCTCAAGACTGTTCAGGAGGCGTGTCTTGCGTTGTGGATTTCGCAGGTGGCATGCTCTGCACATTTGTGGAATCATTTCAGGGACAGTGCTGTTTCAGCATCATTTCTCATCCTCAGGATACTCACTTTGGTCAACTTTATATTTCATGAACTGACACTCTAGCTAGCTAGATAGCTAGATCCACTGTAAGAAATAATTACATGCATCTAGGCATGCTTTAAAGCAATCTTTTCGCCTGCAATTTACTCACTCACCCACAGCTACCCGAAACTACGGTACAGGAATAACAAACAAATTGAGAGTGCCTGCTGTAATACCATATGGTTGGTGTCTCCACTGAGTAGTTTTTGCAGTGGTACATTAAGCTAGTAGTCCAGTATAACTATATAGCTAGGTCTGAGTGAAATACAGCTATCTAGCTAGCTAGTGCTTGTTGTTGCTAGTACGTATGCGTATGAGTGCAGGTTGGGACTGATTCAACAAGTACAGAGTCATGAAAGCAACGTTGTCAGCTGTCTGCTTGTTCATCCTTCTGTTCAGTTTCACGGAACAGACTATTGTCCGACAAAAAGTCTGCCCTCCCAAGTTCACCTCCCACAATGGATCTACCACTGGCCATGGATGCTTATGCTTTTCTACGTAGCTACCCAGTGAAGGAATGCTTTCCACTAATGCACTTTGGCTTCTGTATGACCTACAACAGTGCATCTGAGGCTCTTGAATATGGAGCACGTCCGTACATAACACGTTAAAAGAGAACTTATTCTGGGGACCGTGTTGTTTATATTTGGTTCCCAGAAAATATGTCATTGTGAAAATATGTCATTGTAGGTCATGTGTGGGCCACTAAATCGAGAAGGCACACTGCGTGCGAAGTGTAAAGATGGCTACGGCACTGCACTCTACTCTTATACTCTGGAATGCAGTAAGATTAGTGCTGGGTCCCTCTGTCCCTATCTATCTGTTCCTATCGCTCTATCCCTGTCCCCTGTTCCTGTCTGTCTGTCACAGTCCCCGTCCTCCTGTCCATGTCCATCTGTTAAATACGGTGATAATCACTACTGCAAAGGTGCAGGGAAGGATTAAAGGTGTACTTTCTTGTGTATGCTGTTGGTTATAGCATGTACATATTACTATTGAGCAAAGGGGGGAGCCTGGTACATTAAGGTTCAGTGTGCTAGGGCTCATCTTTGTGCTTCATGCTTGGTTTTGTATTTTACTTTTGCTCCAACCTCATTCCCGAGGCCAGATTGTCTCCCACACAAACTATTTTATACAACAAGCAACGATAAGCTGGACGGTAGTCTGGGAACAAAGGATAGGGAGTCTAGATCTATCAGTGGTTGGCATATTTGCTGATTTTCTGCAACTACGTCCTGGTTTGCTCCTTGATAAGTATCTCTGACAGCAACACTTTAGCACAGAATGGCATGAAGAATGAAGTTCGATTAGTGTATAGTTTACAACATTTGCCCCCTTGTAGCTACATTTTCTTGTTACCGTTCCTCAGAAGCTACATGTCAAGAATGGTTGCACGAAAGAAACATTGTCTTATTTATGTACCTTTCCTATGTATCCACAAATACACCTGTACTGTCATGCAGAGAGATGACATTTTCACTTAGAAGGGTGCTCCGCAAAGAGCCGAATGGGGATATGTGGTTGGGGTTCAAGACACCAGGGACATTTTTCAGCCCAAGGTAGTTCCTGGTCCCAGGAGCAGGAAACTACCGAACTCACTATACAACTGACTACCGTTAGACTTCAGTGACTTACATCATTTTATATCATTGTTATGTTGAGTTTACTTACTTTGTACCATTGCTATCTGAAAACTTCACTATGAATAATAATTTTATTTCAGAAGATATTCAGATCAAAGTCAGAACCTCTGGGAGGAGGAGGACCACCAGGGCCACCAGGAACTCCGGGAGGAGGGGGACCAGAAGGGCCACCAGGACCTCTAGGAGGAGGAGGACCACCAGGGCCACCAGTAACTCTGGGAGGAGGAGGACCACAAGGGCCACCAGGAACTCTGGGAGGAGAAGGGCCACCAGGAACTCTGGGAGGAGGAGGACCACAAGGGCCACCAGGAACTCTGGGAGGAGAAGGGCCACCAGGAACTCTGGGAGGAGGAGGACCACCAGGGCCACCAGGAACTCCGGGAGGAGGAGGACCACAAGAGCCACCAGGAACTCCGGGAGGAGGGGGACCACCAGGGCCACCAAGATCTCTAGGAGGGGGAGGACCACCAGGACCTTCTGGAGGACCTCTGGGAGGGGGGCCACCAGGAGGAGGGGGACCAGCAAAGCCTCTCGGAGTGGGACCACCAGGACCTCCATAAGGTGACATCACTGCAAAAAAGAGCAATGCAATATGAAACTCTAAAAAAAAAACAATGGTTTTTCCTACCTGAAAAAAAAAATCATCATGAATCTAACTAGACTAAGATTCATAATTCCAGGAACACAATTCAGATCAGACCTGTCCTTGTTACACCCCCCAAGATGTGAATTTAATACTGGGAATAGGGAAGAACATAATATACTGTACATGCAAGTTAATACACAGGCCAGAGGAAACATTGAACATCCAATCTGACTGGATATTTTTTAATGGCATGGTGCACTTACCCCAGAAATGAAACTCTGGTACACTAACAAGCTTCCCTTCACCAGCTACACCACCCTCATGCGTTCAATATACCTACGTATAAAACCATTGCTACATGTATTGAGTACGCTACTGAGCTTCAGGCTAATAATACACACATAACACATGAGTATAAAGCAGGTGAAGGCATGCCTTGCTATTCACAATTGATAAACTGTCTGGCTCCTCCCTTGCTTTTCTCTAAGAAGCCACAGAACTCTGAACTCTAAAGCATTCTACTTCACGTCTTGTAGCTAAGTAGCAGTGAACTTTGTTTCACTAAAGCCTATACTAACACAGCTTTTACCTACATACATGTAGGACTGAACTCAAGTGTTTGAGCCAAGGGAGAAAGTTGAAACGTCGGCGAAGGCAAAGTTTTCTTTCGAAACTCAAACTGCAACAGGCAACCTTCTTCTTCAATTGCTTGTGCTGTACATTTTGCATACGGTGACAAGCCTAAAACTATAACATTGGACCGGAAACAGCTTCGTTCTCATCTGGGAGCATGCTGCTCAAGCAGCAGTTTATACCCTTTCCACATTCCATTACAAAGACACAGCATACACACTCACAAACCTTTCTATTAATTTGGACTATATAGTTTGACCTTGCATTTCTGGGTTTACAACTATTGTTTTCCAGTCCTGCACTATTAGGTTTACACTAGTGCCTGTTACTATGTAGCCAGTGATTGCATGCTCTCATTTTCTTCTGTAAACAGTGTACAGGTGTACCTACAGTAGCAGTCAATAAAAAGTTTACGTTCCGTTTCCGTTGTACGATCGTTCTTCCGTTCGACCGTTCCTAAAAAAAACCAAGAAAGAACGAAATTAATACGGTATTAGATGGAACGTGGAACGGAACGTAGAACGGAACAAAAATTCGCACCTTCGATTTATAAAACGCTGCACAACACGGTTGGCAACAGAAGACAGCGGAGTTGAAGAATCACAGCGGAGTTGAAGAATCACAGCGGAGTTGAAGAATCACAGCGGAATTGAAGAATCACAGAGGAGTTGAAGAATCACAGCGGTCAAGGATGACGCTTCGACGAGTTCTCAAGGAGCTACAGGCTGATCAGAGTAAGTTGCTAGCTATTGCGCGCCGGTTTTAAGTGACTTCACTGCGTTTATTAATACTATGGCGTGTTCTGCAGAACGGTTCTGCCTGATCTACTGGACAGGAGAGAACTCTGTGACCTTACTTCCGAGGGAGAAAGTGATGGAGGCAGAGATTGAGGTTGGCAGTGAGTGCAAGGTGAAGCAAGGGAGGAAGATGTACACTGGGAAAATAGCCGCAATCGGTAAGCACAGTGTTTAGTACACAGTTGAGTTCTGCAGGCCAAGTACATTTAAGTAAAGCTAGCACGAGATGCCATTTTTGGTGACGATGTTCTGATCAGATGTACTGTGGCAGGAGGAAGGGACCATCCAGGCCTTCCTGTGAATGAACTATCGCAGCTGAAACAGGTTCTGTTTACACAGTTTCCACAGTTTTGGCCTTCGCCAATAGAGTTTGAGCCCCTATGGAAAGACTGTGTAGATTCGATAGGGCAAGCATGTAAACGACTTCGCTTTAAGAAGCCTGGACAGAATTAACACTTGACCCACTACTTTGTATCACAACCTGTTTGTGTATGTACATGCATCTTACCACTCACATTGTGTACAGCTGACTGTTTTATCTTTATCAGCAATATCTTGATCATGTACAAGTACAAATGTACTTAGTAAGATTGGCAACACCCATGCTTGCTACTCCCTGCAGTTCAAAAATTCACACAGTGGTCTGACTGGATTACAGATACATAAAATTTGTAATTCAGAATAGCAATTACAGTAATCAATATCCAGTGGCATTGCCACCAACTTCTATAACCTTTGGTATAACTTTTCTAAGATGTTCCTATATACTTGTTGCATTTCCGTACATCGACAGTTCTGCAGAATTCTTTGATTTCTTCGACAAGTTCCTCCTTACTCTTTGGCTTGACAACACGACGAATGTACTCTTTAAGTTCGTGCCAGAGATTTTCGATCGGATTCATATCTGGGGATTCAGGTGGAGTTTTCCACCAGTTGATCTCCTCCTCGATCCAATCCTTGGCATATCCTGAAGTGTGTTTTGGGTCATTATCTTGCATAAACCTATGCTGGGGAATGATGTCCTTGACGAATGGAAGGAGGGTTTTGTCCAGAATATCCACGAACAGCTCTTTGACAAGAATTCCTTGAAATATGCATATCCCTGTGGCTCCCTGCTTGCTAATGCCAGTCCATACATGGACCTTGACAGGATGTTTGGGTCTACAGAAAGCAAAAACACATGCAAACATTCTAGTTAGCATGTAGCATAGTACGTGGAGGAATACATACATGTATGACATCATCACGACATTACTTCACTCGGTCATGCTCTCCTCGTGCAATGGTACACAAACCTTGGCTTAGGTCTTGGAGCTTCTCCCCTCTTGTGGCAGCAGAATCGTCTGTGACTTTCCATCTGGACAGTACACTCGTCAGTCCAAATAATGTTGTCGAAAGTGTCATCTCGGTACTTGCGAGCAAAATTTAATCGCTTCTGTTTGTTAGCCTCTCGGATCACTTGACAATAAGCGCTCCCTCTGAATGTCCATCCAAGGGATGTACGGCAGCGGAGGATGGTGCGTAAACTGATGCTGTAGCCAGCATTAGTGAGCAATTGATGTAGCTGATACGCTGTCGTTTCGTCATCGAGGCGCATTTGCTGCTCGACGAGATCTTTCACTTCACGAGTAACCTTCGATGGTCTACCCGAACCAGGCTGTCTGCAAATAGACCCCGTACGCAAGAACACCTTGATAAACTTTGCGATGCCAACGCGACTGCACACGAGATTTTCAGAAGCAAGAAACTTCTGAATAGTTGGTGCCTTGTAGCCTTTCGAATAGAAATGTAGGATGCGCTGCTTTTTGTGCGCGGTGTAGACCATCCTGACAAAACAGTTTGACAACGATCTCTCAACAGTAGCACTCACTCTCACGGACAGCGTCTTCCTCGATCTCTCAACAGTCTCAAAACGATAGCACCTGTATTGACACGTGTGAAAATGGAACCAGAAAAGGGAATTTTCAATACTACGGAATGGAATTAAAACAGAGACGGAACGCAAACGGTCACACCGTAGAACGATCGTACAACGGAAACGAAACGTAAACTTTTTATTGACCGCTACTGTAGGCCTGCGCCTAATATGCCAGCATAATTTGGGGAATAATAGGCGCCTGCTGCACATTAGCATATTTCTAGAATAATAGGCGCCAATTTTAGAATAATGGGGTGATGTTAGCACGTGCAGTGGGCTTTTATTAGAAACATATCCTATGTTGAGAGTGCTAGTGAGGCTATGGCTACAAGTAGTGGCACAAGCGAGCTGTTCACTGCCACAGGGCAAAGCTCCGACAGCGAACATGAACCTAGACTGCCTAGTGGTAGTGGCTCTTCAGCTGACTGCCCTTCAACGGAAGTTGTCAAGACTAAAATCGTCAAGCCCAGTGACTTTGGTCGAAAAAGAAAAGTTGCTAGCTATCCGCCAACTGGAAGGCGTCAAAGCCACGGTTTTACAGGGAAGGAGCCTAAAAATATCCATCCTTCTCAACGTGTGAAGGAGTTTGCTAGTGAGACACTAAAAGTTCATAACAAGAAGCTATTTTGCGAGGCATGTCGGGAGGAGTTGAGCCTCAAATCTAGTGTCCTTCGGAATCATTTCCAATCTAGAAAGCACGTAGAAGGCAAGAAGAGACTTGAGAAGAAAGAAGCTAGGGAGAAGGATATTGCAGAAGCACTGGAAGGCTACAACACTGCCAATCATTTAAGAGGAGAGACTCGACAAAAGAACCCACAAGTTTTTCGAATTAAAGTGGTAACTTGCTTCCTACGAGCAGGAGTTCCACTATCGAAATTAGCATGCTTTCTTGAACTTTTGGAGGAGAACGCATTTCGTGTAAGTGATCGAAGACACATGTCAGATCTTATCCCATTCATTGTCCAAGAAGAGCAAGCACTGATTAAGAAGGGCAAGTGCGTGTCTGTGATATATTTGATGGTACCACACGAATGGGAGAGGCACTTGCTGTAGTGCTACTTTTTGTTGACAAGTAATGGGTCATACAGCAACGTCTTGTTCGTCTTCAGCTCTTGGTGAAGTCCTTGTCAGGTGAAGAAATTGCTCGTGAGCTTATTGGCATTCTTTCTGTCAACTACAGTATCGATTCAAGTTGACTATTAGCTTGTATGCGAGATAGTGCTTCTACTAACGGTGTCACAGTACATACCTTGAAAATTGTGTATCCAAATGCTATTGATGTTACTTGCTTTTCCCACACACTTGATAGGGTTGGGGAGCATCTTAACATACCCGTACTACAAGAGTTTACTAGTTCATGGATATCCATGTTTTCCCATAGTCCAAAAGCACGATTGACCTGGAAGAGTCAAACTGGCAGAGCAATGGTATCATACAGTGCGACTAGGTGGTGGAGCAAATGGGAAGTGATGCAGCAGTTGCTGGTTCAGTTCGGAGATGTACAGCCTTTCCTTAGAAACTGTGATGTAGTGCCTACATTGAGTGGAAAGCTTCTCAGCTTCTTTCAGGATGTGCAAAAGAATGTGTACCTCCAACTAGAGCTAGCTGCAAAAGTTGATTGGGGCTAACACTTTGTTAAAGCTATGTACACTCTACAGGGTGATTGGGGCCAACCCTTTGTTAAAGCTACGTACACTCTACAAGGTGATTGGGGCCAACACTTTGTTAAAGCTATGTACACTCTACAAGGTGATTGGGGCCAACACTTTGTTAAAGCTACGTACACTCTACAAGGTGATTGGGGCCAACACTTCGTCAAAGCTACGTATACTCTACAAGTTGAGTGGGGCCAACACTTTTAAAGCTACATACACTCTAGAAGGTGATGGTCCCCTTGGCTTAAACTGGTATGAAAATATCAACACAATAAGATCTGCTATCCATGCAGCATACTGCCCCAATGTCCAAGCAGTTGCTAGGAGACTGGAGGGGAAAATTCGTGGTGTTCGCCAGCCACAGATGCTCCGCTATGCTCAAGGATGTACAGGAGGCACCAATAAAAAGTTTACGTTCCATTTATGTTCAATGGTTGTTCTACAGTGCAACCGTTCTTCCAAAAACGGTATGAAATTTTTACTACGGAAGCATAGTACGCACTGTTATACGGTTTCTGGACGGTCCAAGTATTTGAACGTCTTATAATATTGCGCCCTATGTCCAATAAATGTTCAACCTGTAATATGTTTTAGGCCTAGAGTCTCTCTATATCACAATCCTTGTCCCATGTTTGTTGCTGTTCAAGAACCAGAGATACAGTTGGCAAGCGATCGATCGTCGGCAAACCCCACCCCACCAATTTATAGCGCTTGGAACAACATGGTCCCAAGAAGTTTTTCTCGATTCATGGACATGTTTTATCTACAAGCCTTAGCTATACGTTCTACTTTATTCCATGTCGGTAGCTTGCATCTAACCGAAGATATGTCATGTCGAAAATTACCCGTTCCTTGCGGAAGCCAATAATTGCTGATTCAGCAATCGTACTTACGCAAAAACGGCGGATTCCGTAAAAATGGAACAGAACCCTTACAAAAATGTTGCATAAGTGCTGCACACATTTAGGCTCTCTACTTGCACACATAACACGCATGTCAGAATCTTGTCTGCCATGTGTGCACTTAGCCTCGTACCCCGGCCGTTAATTAGGAAAAACGGCCTGGCAACTTACCCGAGTTCAAACTGTATACGGATGTGACGTCACGAAGATTGCGCAACAACCAGACAAGCAATGAATATTTGAAAATTACATGTGATAGTCATGTGATCGCTTTCATATACGGGTTAAAATTTTATGCATGCACGTGTGACCCGGGAAAAGTTCTGCGATGGCGTCGTTTAGTGACAGTGAGTTTGAAGCTGCCTGTAGCTATGCTGCGCAGAGTTTGTGTGTTTTGGAGTTGAACTATTACCAGAAGGAATCATTGAAGGCAATTATGAGTGGCCGAGACGTGTTTGTTTCCCTCCCTACCGGGTTTGGGAAGTCGATGTGCTTCCAGAGTGTGCCGTTCGCCTGGGATTTCCTCCATCGGCGTACTCTTGGAGAAGATGCGCAGTCGATACTACTGGTCGTGGAGCCAACTATTCCTATCATGGTGGATCAGTGTACCAGCCTTGTTGAAAAAGGCATTTCGGCTGCCTACATCAACCATGAACAAAAAAATGAAGAAGTGAAAGAGCATGTAGTAGCTGGGAAGTACAGGTTTGTGTATATCTCGCCTGAATCTCTTCTGGGAGTGCCAAGATTTCGGGATATGCTACTGACACTACCATACCGTGAGCGTCTGGTGGGGATCATAGTCGATGAAGCTCACTGTGTGTCACAGTGGTAAGGTAATACATATAGTAACACCTGTGAAAAAGGCCTGAAGACGTATTTTTAACATGACACATGCCACTGCATGTCACATTATTCCATGAGACGTGCAGAGTAACCATGTGATTTACAACATTTCCATTAACAACAGTACGTTAGCATCTGTATGCTACATGTATACAGTGATGTATACGGGTTATAGCTAGTATAGACCGTGTGCCTGTGTGGGTGTGGTCCGTATATCATACTCGAAAGTATACGATTTTCCTCATAATTGCCACCATTTTGTAGGGCAGTAGAATAGCAGTAATGTACACGTGGACCCCTTGTTGGCTCCCTACCAGCAATACTGACAGCTGGATCGCTTAGTGGCTCACGTATGTTATAAAGCTAATGGCGATATATGTCATACTGCAGTGATTTTAGATGCAGGTCATGGTAACGTTTAGTAGCCAGCTCACAACCTCGTCACTGTATATAAACTTGCCGTTCACAGAGCCATTTTATCTCCTACATATTACATTGTCAAAATACTGAAGCCACAGCCCATGACATCACTGCCACTCTAACCACGCCCATTTAGGCACACGGTCTATAAATACCATACAGCATATGGATGCTAACGAATTATTACAATGACTGCTCAACAGAAATATTTTCACACCTCTGTTCTGAAAGCATAAGAAGGAGAGCCAGTCTGGTATATTCTATGATGTGTAGGGTACTGTAGGCACTCTAAATTTGCATCACAAATTGCAAAATTGCTCCCAGAAATGTTGATGGGAAATTGAACATCAAACAATCTGAGAACAAGAAAGCTATCCTTTTCTAAGCATGTTACATGTATGGCCCTACTGCTGATTTTGAACTTGTGATTGGGGCGAGCCTGAGTGAGCCCCACACTAGTGTGGTCTACGGGAACACGTGCACCGACCGACCGACCGTGTCCGTCCGATTCACGTGATACTGATACGTTGCACGTGCCCATGCTGCCACACTCATGTGCGTGGTGGTGAACAGTGCAGTGCGTAGTGGTGATAGCTACAAGACCGAGAATGCCAACGATGGGAAAGCGAAAAGCAGAGACACCCGCGCAACAAACTGCGAGGCTGGAACAAGAGACCAGCAAACCACTTCAAACTACTTGAGCTTCCTTGTCGGTGTCGCCATCCTTGGCTTTCACGTACGTTAAGTTTTTCTCACTGGTCACTTCACACAAACCCCTTTTTCACACTTTTGTACATAAGCACAACACGTCCACACCGCATTCTGGACAAGACTTGCGCATACGTAATGTGCATAGACCCCACCCTCTCGCTTAGCATGCCGCGCCGTGCCATGCCACAACACAGCTCAGGCTCGCCCCCAGCGATGATCATCACCTGTCTAGTAACTGTGTTGTGAGTGCCATCTCTGATAAGTGCCAGTAGACCACTTACTATGACAGCTCATGGAAGGTAAAACATGCCTTGTTTAAGTCGCTTTCACGAAATCAGAAAACATAGAAGTGAAGTTGAATTAGAGGGACACACTTACGGCAGATAAAAAGTATCAGGTTCTCCTCTGGTGCATTGTTACACAGTGTTAAAAATTTAGCACATGAAAACATAGTAACACAACCTTGCAAGTGTGTGAATTTGAAGTTAACATTAAGATTTGAACAAATGTCTCATACCAGACCAAGCTAGTTAGTTTATATGGTTTTTGTTTATGTAGGAACACATTCCGTAAGTGCTTTGGACAGCTGGCAGAAATTCGGTCCATTGTCAATGACATTCCCTTGATGGCTTTAACTGCTACCATCACACCTACTGACAAGAAAGCAGTTACGATGTCACTTTGTATGAAAGACCCAGCCTGGATTCACCATGATGCTGATAGGCCAAACATTTGTTTGTCCATTCGGAGAATGCCATCCAGCAAAGAGGCATGGTATCGTCTTTTGGATGATGACATAGAATTGGTTAAAACTTGTAGTATACAATGCGATAGGAAGATCTTTTTTTATCGTAGCATTGAGCAGACCTGCAAACTCTATGAGTACTATGAAAGTATGTTGGGCGAAGAAAGTGGCTACTACCCGCCTGGAGCAGCCATTGATCCTACCAATCGGATATTCGCTATGTATCACTCTAATTCTGCCTCCTCTGTGAAGAAAGCGGTCTTGGAGTCACTTGCCAATCCAGATGGCAAAGTGAGAAGGGTCTTTGCAACACAGTCGCTCAGCATGGGAATAAACTGTCAGAATTTTCGTTATGTCTATCACTGGGGTGTACCCAGATCATTGGAGCAGTACTTCCAAGAAGTTGGAAGGGGAGGTAGGGATGGCGCTCCCTCGCAAGCAGTCTTGCTATTCTGCGATTCACAACTTAAGCTTGAAAATTGTACACAGTCTACTATTGATTATTGCAAGAGCACTACGTGCTTACGAGTGACACTTATGAATTACTTTGGTTGTAAGGTTTGCTATAATGGACCATGTAAACACTGCTGTTCAGCTTGTGATTCAGATTAATATGATAATGTATGCATAATTATATTACATACCACTGTCTCCTTCACTGTCACTACTATCTAAATCAAAGTTAAAAATTCCTGTTGACCAGTTTGCAGGGGTTGGGTGACTTTGCATTTGACTGGTCGTTTGTGGTTGCCGCAATTTTTTATGGTAATCCTGTTTTACCTTCATCTTTCTAACATGTTTTTTGAACCATTCTTTCAGTTTGGGTTTGTTAATCCGAGAGAAGTTATATCTAGAAATTTTTTTGAATTTTAGAGTTGAGTGAAACCCTCTCCTCTGGAATACTTTGCATTTAGAGTGCAGGGTATGTACAAGAATTTCTTCATCCTTGGTGGGATTCTTTGTAGAATGGTGTACTGTAGGAGGAGCAACATTCGTGCTATTATCAAAGTGGTCACATGCTGCACTTAGTGTCTTCAGAGCCTTTCCAGTGCGAACTATGGTGTTTGAAGTAATGTTACCACCAGCAGTAGCAAGGTGAGCTTTGAACTCCCTGTTTTGATGTTCCATTTCCAAGTCGCAAGGTATATTGCAGCCTTGCTTGCCTCGGGTGTTCACAAATCGGTTCCATTTCACTTGGTATGCTAATCTGGGAGGAAGCAGTGCTTGGACCTGAACTAGTAAGGTGAGGGCCTCAAGTGCATACTTAGTTCTGTGTGCTGCACGAAAATACAGCAGCAAAAACTTCCACATTTGAAATACTCTTTCTCCATCACCTTCTCTGATTGCATCACTGAACTCCTCAACTACCAAGCAATCAGTCATGAGAGCAGTTGTGTAGTTGTATATTCCATCCTCTTCTTTGACTTTATCACATGATGAACTCTCAATACCAAATTCTAGTGTCGGCATTATGTACTTATCTGTAAACTCCCCAATAGCTTTGGAAAGATACATCCATTTCCCTTCCTTTGTCTTCATTGTACTACTATCCCATCTGTACTGGGTAGGTTCATCGGTTGTCTTATCCATCCCAAAGAATGTGAGGGCTGCAGCAACGACATGAGCATTGAGAACGCTCTTTAGGAAATCTTCCGTTGCGTTCATCTCCTTTTTGACATTTCCGGTGACATTGCTACGATTAATGATGTTTCGAAGTTGGCAGAGTGTACCTCCATCTTTTGCTGACTGCTGATCAAAATATTTGTTGAAAATCACCTGAATGGAGATTAAAAGGTGAATCATTGTTTGGAATTGGGGTACTTTAAGATATCACAATGTTTGTATGCCACATTTTTTAAAGTATATAATTATGTAGTAGCAAGAGCACATAAGAACGTGCGGCTAGAGTAAGAGCGTGTAATTCCAATAGAAGCCCATAGTCCGGGAAAATTATTGAACTGTACTAAAAATAGAACACCCGGTCACGTGTGCGCTTAGCAACAATGCATAATGCTTATGTCAACGCGTGTGCAGGACATGTTACTATTTTTAGTACTGGAGGTAAATTCAGCCCGGTTTTGAATTTTACGTAGTTACACACTCTTACTCTAACCGCCCGTTCTTATGCGCTCTCGATGTAGCTATGAAAACAATATTCTTGATATTTATGTGTACATTACCTGAAGCAAGCACATCTTTGTGTGCCAATCTTCCACGACAGGTTCTAGTGCCTCCAGTCGTTCTTTTGCAAAAGCAGCATCCCTCCTGTGCCTCTGAGAGTTACGAGCACGTTCGCACGTCAGCTGGTCACCTCCAATCAGCAGCTGTTGTATGAAGTGGCTGTCCTCATCAACTCTCTTTGAAGGTACGTACTGGTGACAATACTCCATTATCTCAATCATTTCTCCACCAACATTCTCATTTTTGAGGATGACACCTAAGGGGAGCTATTTATAGTGTGATATGAATGTGTTACTATTGACATGTTCGGTAAGTAAAACAATATATAGCGTTATTGTGAGCTATCACATGAGTGTCACCATTGCAACAACTGTAATACGTACATATGCTAACGAATGTAATAAGGTATCCATAACTGTAAGCTTTTCACATACATAGTGGTACCATACTGTACATAAGTACTGCATAACCCCAGGTCTCTTAGGCATATTTTGAGTCAGAATTTGAATCTCAATCAAATACTTGAGCAAGCAGTCAGTCAAGTTAGTACTGTGAAGCATGCCGCCGTGTACGCTACACAAGTTAATGTTTTACTTATCACACTGCACTTCTGTTTCATCACTTCGGAATGCTCATGCTCTATGTGCAATGGAACCACATCACTGAATGACTTGAACTGTTCAAGTCGGGTAGTTATTATTCTTGCCAGTAGAATAATAAAATTGCTCCGCAGCTGTTTGTAGTCTGCATCACTTGGTAGAATGTCCCCAAGCTGCAGACTAGTGATTGGTGCCGTTGGCTTTTCACTTTCCAGGTGATGACTTGGCACTCGTTCCTGGACAGCCATGTGGTGGAAAAAGTGGATTGACTTGTCTCGGTTTTCCATTCGCATGTCCCGCACTCGCACTGTCAAGTCCAAGTTGTCACCCACTATCTTCCAGGTACAATGTGACTCCTTGTTGATGGAAAGAAGTGCGCATGTTACAAACAGTCCTATGCAGAAATTAATAATTATTCTGTCACATATTCCACCATATTGATGAAATTCAGTTGAGGGTGGTGTTTGTCCTATATCACTGAACTTCCATTAAGGGCAGTGCTCATACGCATGTCACAGTGGGTTCAAAATATGTGACAGAATAATCTTGGATTTCTAGTGTATTGTCCATGAATGCAATTTTCATAGCTGCAAGTGAAAAATCATGGGTATAGCAATCTCATTAACAAGTGCATTCAACAAATTACCACTACAAGCATAAATAAATGTGTGAATGAGATACCAGCTGCACATTTTAATACTTGTCTGGGTGGGAATTAAGATCTGTAACTATGAATAACCACTAACCTCTTGAGATGGCCTGCCTTCTGTCAAAGTGGTGGAAGGAGCCTGCAAGTAGTTCAAAATTGTGAAATGGTGTTATTATTAGTATTTAGGTTGATACTAACCAATTGTGAGTGTTCACACTCTGCAGTGCTTGCATTAGCTGCAATTGACGTGTTCTAGGGATATAAATTTTATGAACCAAAGGTGAGTGAACAGTAACATTCAAGTCTGAATCGTGGTACATGTACTGGTAGGACGAATATTGTATTATCTGAATCGTAAAGCATCTGTGTGCTCACCTGTGTTGTGTTTCAACATTATACACACATATATATACAGGTACATGTAATTTACCATTGAGGATGTATTTTCAATGTATTGTTCAACAGCTGCTTTCCATTCCATTATTTCCTTGGCATAGTTGCTTGCTGCTTGGTCAATAATACGAATTGTCTGAGTATGTGACAAGCACACACCCACTCGCTGCAATCGCACATAGGTCTATAATAGAGTACATATGTATGTTTATGTATGTAAGTATTGTTCCAATCAAAGGTTGGTTTAATTTCTTACCTTCTTACTGACATGCCCAGCATTCAGCAACATTGATATGATTCTCTGTAGCACAGACATGTTTTGGTTTCGCACTTTGAGCAATATTGCACCAGCCATGCAAACTGGAGGTATTGCTTTAGTAGGAATTGGCTGTGCACTCCTCACCGCAGGTGTACAGGCTGCAGATTTTAGAAAGCTGAAAAAGATAGGTGCCTGTTTTTCCCATTCTTGTAGAACTAACTCCCAGTTAAACTGCAGTGGATCATCTTTCCCCTTCCTTCTTAAAATTGAATTGAACTTGGTCGAAACAAGGGCCTCGCATTGAAGTTGCATTTGCCTGACAACTGCGTCGACCACTATTTTACCCATTTCAGGATGCGAAAGCAACAAACTCACAAGTTTGTGGTATTCTTTTCGGGCTAAACATTTTACAATGTTCCCGAGCTGGCCATCAAAAACTACAACCATGGGTTTTGTATACCCAATTTCCACCTGCAATAGTGATGAGAATATATGTAAATGTTTTACTCAACTGAAAACAAAAACAAAAAACTTAATTAGCACTTGACAGCAGCTCCTTTACCTTCACCCGTAGACTTGTACCACTGCTTCTTTGGGGTGGGTTGGTCACATGTTGCCCTTCTTTTTGCAGGTTTTCAGGAAGACTTTCTGCCTAAAGGGTGTAACAAAGACAATTGTTCAGTGGTTTTGGATCACCATTCTGTACCTCTGTGAGACACTCACTGGAAATTCATGCTGCCTCCGACCTGCTGTTCTATGGCACCTCGCATGACTGCTTTGCCTAGATTGATTTGTACAAGTACATCATATAGCCTTGTACACAACAAACAAAAAATTCAGCCTGAGTACAATTGCAAGGCTATACTGTGTTATTCACCTAGTGTGAAACTTGGCACTAAATATAATGCAGTAGTAGTATTTTGTATGCACAGTGTATATATGTACCTCTCTTGCTCCTGACCAGCAGGCCGACTCTCACTTTGGAGTTGAGTGGTTGGAGTGCAGCCAATTCTAGCCCTCTTCATAGCCTGCCTTACAGCACTTGCTGGTGTGGTAGGAGATCTCATTCGGGATGTACGAATTGTTTGCTGCTGTGGTGTCCTTGGTGGCTGTTGCTGCTGTGATGTCCTTGGTAGCTGTTGCTGCTGTGATGTCCTCGGTAGCTCTTGCTGTTGCAGTGGTCTTGGTGGCGTTTGCAGCAGTAGTGTCCTTGGTGGCTGTACTTGAGTGCTGCAAGTTTTCCAACGCATCGCCGCATCCAAGCGTGTAGTTGTTGCCATCAATTTTGTGGAGAGCTCTTGTTTGATGTTTTCGGCCTCTGCTGTTATGGCAGTTAGTCTGTCCAATCGAGAAACACATCGTTTGCAGCAGAAATGCGGTAAACCGTCTCCCTCCTTGATGTCGATCTGGCCGATTGCACTTAACCGCTCCGCTATCCTTGCAGTCTTTCCAGTTACCGAGAATAGCGCTTTCCTGCTGGTTGGAGGAACTGTTTTGCCGCAAGTTCTGCAACAATTTCGCACAAAATCGGGGGTAAATTCACTGAAAGCAGCCATCGTTCAGCTCGTATTAAACCTCGGTACATCGGTGTCGATCGCGCGCAATCGTCCGGGAAAACGCGATTGATGGGCGTGGGGGTTAAAATAGTGTTATGACGCAATTGAAATTCTGCAACTGTCACGTGAAGCGTTCTGAAATCTGATTGGTACTGCTAACCCCAGTGCAGCGGAAGTCAACAGTTTGAACTCGGGTAAGTTGCCAGGCCGTTTTTCCTAATTAACGGCCGGGGTACGAGGCTAGTGTGCACTATATATGCAGCAAACTAAAATTTGGGCATGTGCGCATAATGTGCGCAACATGGTGATAAACATGACGCATCAAAATTGTGTGCGTTATGTGCGCAGGATGTAAGCAGATGTGTGCATGTTGCATACATGTAGCTTGCTGTGGCCACTTAATTTTGTTCGCATGTGGCTCTTGTGCTACATGTGAGCATAAGATGTGAGCTGCACATAGCAGGCTCATATCAGTTGAAATGTCCTACACACATGCTACACACATGCTCAGTATATTCCAGTTACATGCATCATGCACTTGTTCAGCAATCAAGATAGATACATCCAGCACACGTATTACACACAATACAAATATTTACATGAATGCAATATATCACATCTCAAACACTGTTCTTCCTGCGTCGTGCACCACAGCAGGCGCTATTGACAATTGTGTTGACCTCTGCACTGCATACTTTCTCTGAAGTATACAGGCTTTGAAGAAACCCTGCAAAATAGCGATGAAACTTATGATAATGACACTTCCATAAAGTGTGTAACCATAAACATAGTATACCTTTCAGAATGCCCAGCTCTTCATTATCAATGGGCTGGTGCTTTGCTCCCTTCTTGCCAACAGCGCACTTGTCACTGAGTACATCATCACTGTACACCATCACCAACAGCTTCCGAAGTGTATAAGTCCACCTCTGGGTGGAAGCCAAGCACTTGATGGTGCCATACTGGCCCTGTGTGATGTAAAGTGGCCCTCCAATGTGGTAGAGATCTAATTTGATAGAACAAATTTTATTGTCATAATTATAATATGTAAAAGAGAAAAATTACGGAAGTACCTTGTGACGCCCCCAAAGAATTGCTCTCCTGCCTTTCGAGCTTGCCAATCCTTTCCGCTAGTGCTTCGATGGTCTTTGTCAGTCCTTGTATAAGTGGCCCAAACTCCTGTGATGAGGCATACTGTGTGCCCCATGGAGGAGAGTACAAGTGTTGTGGCACTGGAAAGGATGGCTGTGATGATGTTGGCAAAGATGGGTGCAATGGTGGTTGAAATGGCTGTGATAGCGCTGGCAAGGATGGCTGCGATGGTGGTGGCAAAGATTGCTGTGATGGCGCTGGCAAGGATGGCTGTGATAGTGTTGGCAAAGATGGCTGTGATGTTGCTGGCAAGGATGTTTGTGATGGTGGTGGAAAGAATGTTGGTGGAAAAGATGGCTGTGATGGCACTGGTAAGGGCGGCTGTGGTGGCACTGGTAAGGACGGCTGTGGTGATGGTAATGGCGTTAGGTCATCAAATAGACTGTCATCATACCCCATTCTAATTGCTTGAGCAATTTCTTCTTCGAGAGACTTGGTAGTTTGCAATTTGCTCTCTTTTTGTTTTGCATTGTCCTTCTGCCTCTTTTTCTTTTCATTTGCCAATGTGGTATCGTTGGAGGTGCTTGCCGCTGCCCGCTTGCGCTGGCCCCTCTCTGAATTTAGAAGAGAGTAAGCCTCTTTCTGCAGGCTGTTTTTGTCATTACCTAGATGGTAAGTGATACTATATAAGTTAAGTACACAACAAGTACCTTAAGCGGTTTACCTATTAGATTTCTAGGATGTGCACAAAATTAGATATGTTATAAACTAGAGGCAAAAAATTTTGCTTCAGAGGCTGTACAAGTATCAAGATGCCCAAAACAGATTTTTAAGAGTGTTCTAAGTGGCTGAACAAATTATTTTAAGAGGCTCGACATATTTTGTGGTCAGATCTACAATTATGAAGCCTAAAAACTTACCATGCGCTACAATCGTAGCGTCATACAGTTTCCGCTGGTAGAGGGCGGTAACTTCTCCACCCACAACCTTTTCGCCCGATTGAATTGCGTTAGCTGTGGAGACACTAAGCGAACCGTCAACGCTCCACCGAAGGAGAAAGTAGGTAGGTTCTACCATTTTTGCGCTTTTTTCCAACTGAACTGAAAAAAAGACAGCTGCAAAAACATCTTGCCCGTGCATTTGTGGCGTGATCTGTGATGTCAGATCATGTACGTACTAGCTTATACTCAGCGCTAGCGCGCGTTATTCCCAGGCCCACCAGCTTCATTCTTCTGTGCACAGAATATTGTACAGTCATGGAGTGTAAAAACGATAGGCCGAAGAAACGTGGACGCTATGGACGGTTTTTAATGGATTTCGACCCGCTGGCAACTATTCCACATGCAACGAAGCAACGACTGAGAATTTGTGACCTTCCGCACGAAGATCCAGGTACGTGCAGTAGTAATACTACTCATTACTTAGTAACACAAATAATCACTTATTTTCGCGCTCAGACCTTCACTGCTACCATAGATAGGACCCTCAGTAAGCAGCATAGATAGTGTAGCCCCTGCATAGGGCTACACTATCTATGCTGCTACTGAGGGTCTGAGACTACCTACTGGTCGCTTAGTGTTTTGCTGGTTGGGTAGTCTCGCGTAGCTAAACATTCGCCGGCACGAGTTTTACTTGTACTTGTGTAGTCTCGTATAGCGAGACTATCGCCTCGCCGTCTACGCAAGACTAATACTTGTGGGCTTTTGCCGTGGCGTAGGGCAAAACAGTGCCCGCTCAAGTGTCCGCGATGGTTAATAAAGCACACTGTAATTGCATTTTTAGGTAGGCATTTAACAGACAATTCCAAGCCCCACTTTTGCGCCCTGCAACTTGGTCTTTTTTACATGTTTATGTCCATGCTGTGACCAGTGGAGTGTACCAGAAGGTCTTTGAAATTTCCCTCATTTCCACATTTAATTTTTATTATGTACAAATTCATGGCTGAGGTTTACGCAGTAAATGCAGTCAGTGTGAACACCTATAGTTTGGAAAAACTGAGGCTAAACAATCTTGTTTAGGTTGCTTGACCCAAATTTTGGCAGACGTTACTCTAAAATAGTAACTGTACTACACTTACATTAATCTGCATGGTGAAAATGTCTATACAAGAATAATTATAAGTGTGCATGCTCACAAAATTAGAGCCTGCAGATCAAAAGAAAGTCTTGCATATTGTCAATTGTAGAGGGAATGACTTGTTTGAAGCTGTTAGTGTATGTTTTGCAGTGAGACTTGAATTACTAACATACCTACTAACTTTCGTTGAAAGGTCATTTGGCCTAAATATAAATTGTATAATTATACAGACCTTGCGGTTCTCTCGACTCTTCACTGTCATGAATAGATATAATGATTGCATATTTCTGTACTCCGTTAGCATGCAAAGATGATAACGCACTGGAGAGCTTACCTGGACAGCAACAGGCTGAACCCAAGCACACTGATAACGAAGTGGATAGTGTGGAGGTATTTACGCCTTTCCCTGAATGTTTGGACACCTCTTATTCCGACACTATTTCCACGGAACTTTCTCCCTCCCAGCATCTGGACCTCTCCCCCACTGAACCTCTTGATTTCTCTCCGTCCGAACGTTTGCACCTCTCTCCGTCTAGACCTTTGGACCTCTCTCCGTCTGAATGTTTGGACCTCTCTCCGTCTGAATGTTTGGACCTCTCTCCGTCTGAATGTTTGGACCTCTCTCCGTCTGAATGTTTGGACCTCTCTCCATCTGAATGTTTGGACCTCTCTCCGTCTGAATGTTTGGACCTCTCTCCGTCTGAATGTTTGGACCTCTATCCGTCTGAATGTTTGGACCTCTCTCCGTCTGAATGTTTGGACCTCTATCCGTCTGAATGTTTGGACCTCTATCCGTCTGAATGTTTGGACCTCTCTCCGTCTGAATGTTTGGACCTCTCTCCGTCTGAATGTTTGGACCTCTCTCCGTCTGAATGTTTGGACCTCTCTCCGTCTGAACGTTTGGACCCCTGTCCCTCTGAATTTTTTGACCCTCTCCTTCCGATCTATTGGACCCCTCTTCCTCTGAACCTTTGGACCCCTCTTCCTCTGAACCTTTGGACCCCTCTTCCTCTGAACCTTTGGACCCCTCTACCTCTGAACCTTTGGACCCCTCTACCTCTGAGCCTTCTATCATTCCACCCTCAGTTTCTTTGAATCCAGACCTGCCTAACTTGCAACCACGCATGATGACGATGGAAGCCCCTGTCATAGATCAGAGTATACAGTCCCTGGTAGATCTTGAGTCTCCCCTATACCCTGGTGCACCAGTCACAATGTACGCTGCACTTCTTCTAATACTTGCCTTTGTTCTGAACCACAATCTGACTAATGAAGCATTAGCTGACCTGCTCTCTCTTCTTAACTGTCTTCTCTTGCAACCCAACCTTGTCCCACCTTCTGTATACAAATTCTACAAGCATCTTCGAATTACAAAGGCAGAGGTCATTCGTCATTACTACTGTTCCACTTGTGAAGCACCACTGGATCAATCATCCGGTATGAATTGCTCAAACCCTTTCTGTCAACGCACATTTCCCCGAAAACAGAATATCCCATACTTTCTGGAACTTCCATTGGAGCAACAAATACAGACTCTCTTCAAAAGGCCATATTTTTATTCCCAAATACAACACCGATTCAATCGAACGAAAATTTCAGAAAGGCATATTGAAGATATATATGATGGGCAGCTTTATAAAGAACACTCCAAACCAGGTGGAATTCTGTCTTCACCTGCAAACCTTTCTTCACTTTGGAATACTGATGGCATACCTGTCTTCAAATCATCCACTTGTGAATGAACTGCCCTACAAGCTTAGAATGCAAAAACAAAACATCCTTTTAGGTGGCCTTTGGTTTGGCTATTCAAAACCAAACATGCAGCATTTCCTTAAACCTATGTGGAAGACTTTATCAAAACTCGAGTCACAAAGTGTAGTGGTACAGGCATGGGGCAACCTTCAGAAATTTGTCAGCAAGGTCATTTTACTGGCAGGTACATGTGACTTACCTGCCAAGTGCTTGTTACTGAACTTTCGCCAGTTCAATGGCTTCATGGGATGTACCAAATGTTTACAGCCAGGAAAAACCTTGAAACTAGGTCCAAGAGCACACACACCCATATACACCCTTACGTTGCAGAGAGTCCCTCTGGGCCTTTGCAGTCAAGGCAACAAACAGCTGAAGATGTCAAGCACTACCTAGAAACAGGCTCCACCAGAAATGGCGTACTTGGACCATCTTGGTTTGGCTGCTTGAGATACTTTGACCCTATTAGAGGCACAGCAATCGATTACATGCATGGTTGTCTGCTAGGAGTCATGCGTCGCCTGCTCAAACTTTGGTTGGAGCCTGTAAATCATAAGCAAAAGTTTTACATTGGTCAACTGAGCTCCTTACTTGATCGTCGGCTTCTCTCCATAAAGCCTCCAGCTGAGATTTCAAGGGCTCCAAGGTCAATAAGTGAACGAAAGCATTGGAAAGCTTCAGAATACAGGTCATTCCTTCTTTATTACTCCTTGCCTGTTCTCCAAGGTATTTTACCTGATTAAACTTTCAACATTTCACTTTGTTAGTGGTCTCCATGCGAAAGCTTGTAGCAGATTCCATCACCCCAAAAGATATACTTGAGTCAGAGAATTTGTTAAACCTTTTTTGTAAGAGATTTGCTCAACTATACGGTGATAAGGAGATGACAGTCAACATACATGGACTGCTTCACTTAGCAACAACAGTAAGGGAACTTGGACCCTTGTGGGCATATTCATGCTTTTTTTTCGAAGGGTTAAATGGATTACTTCTGAGGCATGTGCACGGAACAAAAAGGCATTGTATTGCAGTGCGTCCGGACGTTTTCTATGATTCAAGCATTCCCCTCACCTGACAAACTGCCAGCTGTCCCTAATGAACCAGAATTTCTTAAGAAGGTCATCAGGACATTTCAATCCGGATCTACTAAACCAACAATACTTGGGAAGGTGGAGGAGTCATGTCAACTAGAAAGTGAAGAGCTGTCAGCAATACAAAGGGCTGTGGCTGAGGGATTACCTTTAGATAGTGATCAACAATGTATATGCCGCTTCACTCGTATTCGGATGAATGGTATCACAAGCCTTTCCTGGCAAGAATCTCAGAAGCGGCACAACTGCACTGTCAAGTTTAGTGGTCATTCCAGCCAAAGTCATTACTTTGGACAAATTGAGCACTTTGCTAAACTTAGAGACGATTCTGGAGCTTCAAGGTTATGCGCTTTCATTACACTTCTACAGTGCTCTACACCTTTTAGTAACCTTCCATTGCCAACTGAAGGTTTTTATGCTGTGGAGCGCACTACTACCTTGGTTGTTATAGAGGCTATTGGACTTATTAATAAGTGTATTCATATCCATTTGGGTGATAGAAATTATATAAGTGAGTTTGTGGACATATTTGAGAAGGATTAGAAGCATAGCACTCACTGTTGCCTGTATATTTATATCTCCCTCTGTGTAAGAGCTAGCGTAAACAAATATACATACATACTTTGTATTAATAATGTTCAACATAAATTCCGCAAAGCAAAGAATTCAGTAGTTGTAGTAATCCGACACCAATATGCAAGACTATCCTCCAGGGAGAGGTATAACTATTGTATAACCCATTATACCTAGGTAACAGGAGAGATATGAGCAACATTCTTGTGTTTTACCTGGGTAGTGGTTCCATAATTTGCAAAGTTAAATATCATGCATGCATGCTATAATCATGGTCAATTTACTTGTGTGCAGCATTTGTACAAGTGCACATGCATACAGAGTGCATATACGTGAAATCTGTTTAAAACACACACATGTCCACTAATTACGAGTGGCACACATGCAATTGAATGCATGCATAGCACTTCTGTGTAGCATAGTTGTGACTCACACCCATGCAGCCAAAATGTATGCAGCACGTGTGCAGTAAGGATGTGTGCAGTTCACTCTTATACTGCACATATAAACAACCTGCACATATGCTGCACTGATAGCAACATATATGCCACTTGCGTACTGCAGCTAAAGATTTTTGTGAGGGAACGGTTCACACCGTAGAACGACCGTAGAACGAAAACGGAACGTAAACGTTTTATTGGTGCCTACTGTATTCAACCAGGCCTTGATTACTTTCAAGAGAAAGTAGATACAACTTTAAAGGATGCTTTAGCAATATTGGCTGCCCGCCTTTTTTCTCCCCAGAAAGTACATAGCATGCAACCCACATCTTCATTGACTGCCTATGTGCTTTTCCTTTCTTCACTGAGGAGCATATTAAGCCGTTAAAGGAAGAGCTCCCAGTCTATCTGTCTAAGTGTGCTGACACAGATCAGGACTTCTGTCCACTGAAATGGTGGAAGCAGAATGCTCCAGCTATACCCAATTGGGCCATGGCAGCTGCTAAAGCCTTGCTTGTGCAACCATCCTCTGCTGCTTCTGAACGAGTGTTCTCGATACTGAATACATCCCTTGACGAGCAACAAGACTCTTCTTTGCAAGATTACCTAGAAGCTTCCCTTATGCAATGGTAGCTAAGATTAAAACTTTAATTAAATGCATGTTTATGACATTATGAACGTTGGATTTGAAAAAAGAATTTTGACACATTTTAAAGGAATATTCGGTACATTTGGGGAAATAATAGGAAGAACTGAATTGCAGAATAGAATAGGCAAAAAAAAATTGCACATTAGGCTCAGGGCTATAGTGTACTGTTTCTCCCCATCTGTACCCCCTACTCTTTCTCCCCACTTTACAGATGGGGCGAAAGAGTGTACTCCCTACACTCTCTTTTCCCATCACAGAGGGAGAAAAGTTAGAAATTTTACGTAACTCTACAGTATTGATGACCAATGTTCACCCACGGAACAAATGTTTACACTAAAACTACTGGAACAATTCGACTTTCATCAGCACACAAAAGCGGTGGGTGGGTATTTCAGGTTGAATTCTGAAGGATAATAACACACTGTAAACGCCTTCATGAGGAACTACAGGAGTGTCGTTTGTGGCTTATGCAATGAGAACAGTCTATGATAGGCTACTGATCTCCAACTGGAGAAAGTACGGAACGGAAATTCCTAACGGAGAGGGAGACTATCATCAATCACTCTACTACAAAGCCATCTTATAGGTGTGGAAAACTTTCCAAGACCAAAAAGACTGCAAATTCTGAGAAAAGGACGGCCGTTAATGCAGAGAGTGAGGCCACATTGTGTCTGTGTAGTTTTGTGCCCAGATTGCACACACCCCCTGCCATCGAAACAAGTCAGTGAGCTTATCCCCAGAATTTGGTACATGTAAGAACCAATTAGACTGCTAGATCTTTAATCAAAACAGTATAATTTTACATTTCTACTAACAACTTTTGAGTGATGATGTTTACGTAATAGTTATATCATGGGTGCGAGGGATGTATCAGGTTTAAAGCGCGAAGCCCGAGGGCGCGAAGCCCCCGAGGGCTGAGCGCTTTAAACCTGATACATCCCGAGCATGCACCCATGATATAACTATATTGTGTCACCGTCACTTCCTGGTAACTACCATAGTAACAATAACGTCAAATGGTCCAAACCGTCACTTCCTGGTAACTACCATAGTAACAATGACGTCAAATGGTCCAAATTATCAGTTGAGCTAGCTATGGCGTCTATTGATACAGCTATTGACAGCGACGATGACTTTCAACCGCCTCGTCCGAAAAGAAAGAAAGAAGCCCAAGGGAGGTTTGTCAGCCCTAAAAAGCGAATGGATGAGTACGAAAAGGCGTTCTGTCCTCAGAACACTAAAGTCAACACTCGTTGGGCTGTCAATAACTTCAATGATTGGCAGCGTGACTATAACACACGCCATCCAGAGAAACCTTGCCCTGATGATTTGCTGTTGTCTGATAGCGCTAGCGATGTAGCAAGTTGGCTTGAAAAGTATGTCTTGTCCACTCGGAAAAAGACTGGAGAACCGTACCCGCCAAAAACGGTGTACCTTTTATTGTGTGGGCTACAGCGCTACATGAAGGAGGAGAAAGTGTGTGCTATGAACATTTTCGATCGCAATGACCCTGATTTCAAGCGCCTGTACTATACTTGCGATAACTACTTCCAAGAACTGCGTGCTGACGGAGTAGGTTCCCAGAGCCGCCCAACTGAAGTTCTGACTCCAGCGGACGAAGAAAAGCTGTGGCAAACGGGGGTTCTCTCTGTTGAGACTCCTAAAGGTCTGCTAAATGCGGTGTTTTTTTACAATGGAAAGGACTTCATGTTACGCGGAGGAGCTGAACACCGTGAGCTGAAATTCTCACAGTTGACCAGGGATTTTACTAGTGATGGGTTGCTTCGTTTCACCTACACCGAGAATCGTTCTAAGAACAGATGCGGAGGATTTAACCAGCTAGATATTGAAAACAAAGTCGTCGAGCAATTCCAAGATCTCCGTGCTGGTGATCGTTGTCACACTTACCTTTTGCATTTGTATATTTCTAAGGTTCCAGATAAAGCTATTGAACAAGACGTTTTTTATGTACGTCCTCTTCCTAAGGTCCCTGCTGGTCCATCTGCACCATGGTTCACCTCTGTTTCGATAGGGAGGAATACACTTGGCAAAATGCTGCAAAATATGTGTGACGAAGGTGGTGTTCAGGGTAAGAAAACTAACCACTCTTTGCGAGCTTATGCTGCTACTGAGCTGTTTCAAGCAGGTGTTTCAGAAAAGGTGATCCAGAATCGTAGTGGACATCGTTCCCTGGAAGGCTTACGCAAATATGAGCGCATATCTGAGCAGCAGAAGCGAAATGCTTGTAGAGTGCTCGCACCTTATGCAGAAAAAGAGCAAACAAGTATGGAAGATAGTACACCTAGTACATCTCAGTTGAGTTCAATGCAGCAAAATGTCATGTTGATGAATTCACAGCAGAAGCAACAGCAACCAACTTGCTCTTTTAGTGGTGCTAGTTTAAGCGGATGTACAATCAACGTGTACCAGGGTGCAACAGTTGTGCAACATCCAGGTGGCAAAATTGATCTAAAGGAACACTTCAGTGACTCTTAGTATTTGTTCTTGACACGACTTTGCATGTTGTACAGTGCTCTTTTTGTTTTCATGGTGATTGACTCTTAATTGTCTGACACCTTTAGTTAAAGCACAGTCACACCTGGTTAAAGCACGGTCACACCTGGTCACACCTGGTTAAAGCACCGTCACCTAGTTAAAGCACTGTGTGTGGTTTATCTTAGATAAACTTCGCGCGGCATCTTTGATCCGCCCACACAAGGTGACACAATGTCACTTACAGTAAGAAACATCAAGCTTCTGAATTTTGAGTGGAAGTCTCGCAAACAGTTTGTTACACTAGTCTCATGACACCTCAGGAGAATCAACTTGGTACACAGACTTACTCATTGGTGGTGGTGGTGGGGGTGGAGGTGGTCTAAACTCGTGATGTGGGGGTGGGCCTGCCATGAGTGGGCGGGGAGGGAAGGAGTGTGGAGGGCCAGGAGGTGGTGCATAATGTGGCATGTGTGTCTACGTGTGCGTGTGTGTGTGTGTATGTGTGTGTGTGCATGTGTGCGTGTGCATGTGTGCGTGTGTATGTGTGCGTGTGTATGTGGGTGCGTGTGTGTGCATGTGTATGTGTGTGTGTGTGCATGTGTATGTGTGTGCATGTATGTGTGTGTGTGTATGTGTGTTTGTTAGATGTTGCTTAGCAACCAAAACTTTGTACTTGAATAACACAAAGTAGAATGGGTGGAGGTGATTATGGGTGTGGCAGTGAGTTGCTAGGGGTAACATCTAACAAATAAGTTACATTCCCCAGACATGTGTGTGTGTGTGTGTGTGTGTGTGTGTGCATTCAAATGTGTGGAATTCATTCTGATCTTAGACTACAGACTATAAATTCTGTAGCTCCAAGAGTACATGTCAACCCGTACTAGCCAGGTCGGCGATATCTGCAGGCTTTCTAGATGCTGAACAAAAATGAGTTGTGAAAGAAACAGTAGCCGCAGTGTCGGATATAATACACGATTCTACAAATGGAGCACATTGGTCAACAAAATTACACCCCAAGATGCAACTTAAAGGATCCGCATAAATAATACAACACAGGCCAGAGAAAGCGTTGGACATCCAATCTGAGTTGATATTCGTTAATATGGCAAGGTGCACTTACCCCAGGAATGAAACTTTGGTACACCAACAACTCTCCCTTCACCAGCTACACCACTGTCACCCCTCACAGCAACTCCCGAAGCGATTTTTCTGCTTATGTGACGTCACATGTTCAATATACCTACGTATAAAATCATTGCGTGTATTCAGCACGCTAATGTGCTCCGGGCTGATATTACGCGCGTAATGCACGCAAGTATAAAGCAGGTGAAGGGGTGCCTCGCTATTCGCGATTTGATAAACTGATGTCTAGCTCCTCCCTTGAGGGTAAAGCTTTTTTTAAGAAGCCACAAAACTCTGAACTCTAAGTCTTCCTACTTCAGCTAAACTTGCAGCACAAAACCCTGATCTCTTAAAAGCCTTCTACTCCAGGTCTTGTAGCTAAGTAGCAATGAACTTTTTTTTCCTAAAGCCTACTGGCAAAGATTTTACCTACGTATAATAGCACTGAACTCTAAAGTGTTCGAGCCAATGTAAACCTGCAGCACTAACCTTCCGTGAGCATCTTGGGGTGCGGTTACTTTGCTCGTAAAAATACACGTAAAAATAGTTGCATACTTATTGCTGCATGTATACATACCGGCATAGGACCATGTGGGTGAGGTGGCATGGGGGGACCTTGCATCAAAGGAACAGGGCCAGGACCCATCACTGCAGAACAGAGGGAAAATAGTGTGTATAGGGTGTGCAAGTATGTGCATTCGCCATGACTGTGATGGAGAACACATGTACTTCTCTACACAGTCAATCAGTGATACGTACAGTATCAGAGATAGTCAACTTTCTGAATGCCTACAACCTCATGTGAAGCTACATGTACAAAGATGGTAGCCTCGTTCTCAGGCCTTCCCACTGTCCAGTTTTTGATCGCTTGCAGTATGCAAAAATGGGTGGGGAAGGCCTGGTCCATTTTATCACATGAATGATGTCAGTGTCTACCTAGGTTGACAGAGGGGGGAAGGGGTCCCCCATTGAAAGAACGCATCGAAAGAATGATCTTGAGGCCTTATCTTGTAGTTTCTGCCCCAAGCACTGAAGTTTCAAACGTTCGCGAAGCGAAAAACGTACCGCTTCAGGTTAGAAACGTATGGGGTGCCATATGTCAAAATATTCAATTGGAATACACCACACCGGGAATTCGGACTAGTTAGCACACCGGTAGGGTAAGGGTTAGGGTTGGGCAGGTGAACAGGGTTTCCGGTGCCGTTTCTGGTGCCGTATATTCCAACTGGTCCCAAGATACAATTGTTCTATTTATTACATATCATGATATTTAGCTATATAGACCCATTGCAGTAGGCGTAGTTTTGACGTCACAATTTGGCCAGCCGCCATTTTGGTGTACATGTGCACCGATTGCATGGATGTAGGTAGCTAAAGATGGTGATTTGTGCTGTGCTAAAGTGTCGAAATCGAAGTGGAAGGGACAAAGATAAGAGATTTTTTAGACTTCCCAGTGTAATCACTCATCAAGGAGAAAAGGCATTGGAGCTGAGCAGGCGGAGGCAGCTAGAATGGTTAGCAAGAATAAAGAGAAAGAATCTAAGACCTGAGCAGTATCCCAACACTCGAGTGTGCTCAGATCACTTCGTATCAGGCTCACCTTCTGCACTGTTTGATGAGAACAATCCAGACTGGGCTCCCTCTCTAAATCTGGGATATGATTCTGAAAGCATGGGTAGTGTTGAGGCTAAATCTGGAAGGTATGAGAGAGCTGTTGAAAGGTCAAGAAAGAGAGCTATTGACGAGCTGGAGCCGGAGGTAGATCCTGAGGTAGATCCTGAGATACCAGAAGCTGATGATGAGACTGCTGATGAAGGTAATTCTGTCAGTATACAAACAGATTTGAGCATGAATGACCTGGATGAAGATAGAGCTAAAAGACAGGATGATATTAGCCACTTGCAAACTCAATTAGAAGTGACAAGGCAGGAAAACAAGAAATTATATCAAACTGCTAAGAAATTAAAGCAAGAAGTGGAAGACTATTTGCTGAATGAGGCTTCTACCACAGTAATGCAATTAATTTAGCTATTTACCTTGGCAACCACTAGAGAATGCAATTAATTTAGCTATTTACCTTGGCAACCACTAAAGAATGCAATCATTTATCTCGCCAAGTGAGATACTGTGCAGAGACGCTGTGCTGAGACGGAACTGTAGCTCAGTGTAGGCTAGCGTAGCTGTTATAGTTAGAAAAGGGATGAGTGCGCCACCCGTCGATAAAATAGACGAAGTTCCCGAAGACGTGTGGGACGTACTTTTTTCAGCCCAGAGCTTCTGCACGGGCTGGATATACCTGTGATGGGCGAAAGAGCTATTGAAGAGTTCGAGAAATGGAGTGACGATGAGAACGAAGTTGTTTCTAGTACTACTTCTACTAGTGAGGAAGCAGCTCTGGTTCCTGTGACTCGGACTCGTTTGCGGACGGTGACTAACGATCAACTAGAAACTGCCGTCAAGAAGCGGATCCCTAAGGGTACGCAAAAGAGTACCAATTGGGGAATGAACGTGTGGTGTGCTTGGTGCGACGAGCGAAAGGTGGAGGAAAATATCGTGGAAATGAGTAGTGATCGAATGAATTCTCTGTTGAGTCGATTTGTTCAGGAAGCTACTAGGCAAGACGGAAAACCATATCCTCCTTCCTCCCTCTACAACATAGTTGCTGCTATCCAGCGTTTCCTTCGTGAGAAAGGTCGCCCAGATATCTCCTTTTTTGATGTAAAAGCCCCAGAATTTGATCTTTTACGAAAATCACTCGATGCCAGGATGAAAGAACTTACTTCTGAAGGGGTTGGTATTGAAAAACAGTCAGCACAGCCTCTTACAAAGGAGATGGAGGAGATTCTGTGGGATAAAAAGATTTTCACGCCCAAAACTGGTATAGGCTTACGTAACATCACCTTCTGGTATAACTGCAAGTTTTTTGGTCTTCGAGCCTGTGACGAGCACCGAAACCTTGAGGTCAGTCAGTACGAAATTAGAGAGGATGAGATAGGAACCTACTTGAGCTTCAAAGGGCAGTCGTCCAAAAACTACCAGGGAGGCTTGCAGCATAGGAGAGTCAACCCAAAGGATTTACGAATATATGCAAAGCCTGAACTTGGTGATAGATGTGTAGTTGGGTGCTTTCAGCTTTACCTCAGTTTGATTCCCAAGGAAGTTTCTATCGATGAGCGCTGTATGGGTCTCTTCCAAGGTTTTCATCCCAATTGGTTGGTATTCACACTCTAGAGAAAATTGTTCCTGAGTTCTGCAAACAGGCAGGTTTCAATGGACGTTTTACCAATCATTCTGGAAAAGTGTGCAACACAGTTGTTTGAAGAAAATGTTGATGAACAGTTAATCAAACTGCAGACAGGTCACCGCAGTGATGCTGTTCGTGCTTACAAGCGTCCCACTAAGTCACATGCATTGCAAGCATCGAATATTTTACAACCTCCCTTGCCCAAAAAGGCAGCTAAACCACCTGAAATGGAAGTTTTTGGTGGTTATCATGCAGAGAATAAGGAAAATAGCGTTGTGCCACCCCAGAACTTTCAGAGTAACTCACAGCAGTCGTCTGTTATGCGTTCTAATGTAATGCACTTTACCAATAGTTATGGCTCTTCTCCCACTTTTGTATTTAACTTTGGAAAGTGATGTTTTGTGTTTGCATTCTTGTAAGTGTACATATATGGCTTTCTCAGACTATTACTCAAATGTAAACTGCGATTCAATTATGGTAGTAGGGTTTCAGTTGCGGAGGATAACTGATTTATCCTCCGCAGCACATCAAAGGAACACCCACGCACTGTGGTAGAAGCCGGATCTACTAGGTTGGCTCGGAGGTTACGCGATTTATCCTCCGTGGGAAAGTTTGGCCTTGGCTCCGCCTCGGCTTAGCCTCGGCCAAACTTTCCCACGGAGGATAAATCGCGTAACCTCCGCACCAACCTAGTAGATCCTATACTTCTATTTTAAGGACGATGATGAAAAGGTATTGTATTACACTGGATTGAGTACGTGGGAATTACTTCAGAAGCTATTCGTATATGTCGAGCCATATCTGAAGCAGCACTCATCTCTCTCCCCATTTCAACAGCTACTTGTAACACTAATGAGATTACGTTTGAATCTTTGCAGGCAAGATCTTGGGTATCGATTTAAAGTGCATGCATCAACCATCAGCTGAACATTTGAATTTGTTATTGGTCTGCTTTATGCCAAGCTTAAGCCTTTGATTATATGGCCTACTACAGATGCTCTCAAGAAAACAATGCCAATGGTATTTCGCAAGCATTATCCACATGTGTGGTGATCATAGATTGCTTTGAGATATTTGTGGATCGTCCAACTGACTTACTAGCCAGAGCTCAGACATATTCACAATATAAGCACCACAATACAGTGAAATATCTCATTGGAATAACACCTCAAGGAACAGTGAGCTACATATCAGAAGGATGGGGTGGCAGGACGAGTGACAAGTATGTTACAGAACATTGTTCTCTACTTAGCAATCTTGTGCCTGGAGATACAGTCCAGCAGATAGAGGATTTGATATAAGTGACTCAGTGGGTTCGTACTGCTCGACTCTAAAAATTCCTGCCTTCACAAGGGGTAAAAGCCAACTCTCAGGTATAGAGGTAGAGCAAACAAGAAAAATTTCCAACGTCCGTATCCATATTGAGCAAGTAATCGGGAATATCAGAAAAAAGTTTTCACTTCTCAATGCCACACAGTCCATTGACTTTGTAACATCAGCAGACGAGTCAAAGACACTATTAGTATAATGTTTGTTGTGCTCTTGTTAACATGTGTAACTCAACAGTAATACCATTTGATTAATTAAAAGAAATGTTATCTTCTTTGTGACAACAATTATGGGCACTACACATGGGGTAGTCATGTGATTATTATGTGTGCATGCATAAAATTAATGTTAGTGAACATACCTTAGTTTCACATATACCATCACTGCAGCAAGCACATGTCACCAAACCATCAGGAGAGGCTCCAACAAAGGGGTATTCAGTGCTTATGAATAAGCCGGATTCTTCCACTTTAAAATTGTGATGACTCACTGACAACAAACTTGCATACTTGTCTCTAGCTACTTGCTCGTGCTCACAACCCCAGCACTTTGCTGCAGCTTTAAATCTGCTAATCTCAGGATGGCATATTGACATAATGAGGCTAATGGAAGGTGGTACAGGACTCGTATGAGAAGCAGCCTTGAAGCGTGAGGCTGTAATTCTACCAGTTCTCATATTAAACCACAGAGGTGACTTGGATTTAGACTTAGTGTTCAATTCCACGGCCTTGGCTTGTTGTTGTGAGACGCTAACATCACGTTTCACAAACTTTCAGCAATACACCGTAACACATAAATAGGTTTTCTGGCTTATACAACCCAGATAGGCAAAGAGGGAGATTCTCATCAAGAGACTTGGGTATGTAATTTGAAGCGTACGGTTCCACCAAGGATAATATCGCTGGTTTAGTTTTACATGTGCTCAATGAAGCGAAAAACACGTCAGTTTCTTCCTCCGTTGCTTCTTCAAATGCTGGTGCAGTGGACCTTGATGACCTAGGTGTGGAGCATGGAGAGGGCGAAGGTGTGTTACCCCTCGGAAATTGTGATGTCTGAATAACAGTAATACGTTTCTTTTTCCTGATAAGTTCAATGCTTTTTACAGGAGCATACGGCACATCCTTCACACCATTGGGCATTACCCAGTAAGCCTTATTTTGTGTGACTTGTCATCAAATCTCTTAGTCGCACACCAGCTTCAACAGCCCATAAAATCAATGCCACATGTGAGCAACACTCACCCAATCCCGCCATACAATCACAGTGAGCACAAAGAATCTTGCCACTTGGTTCAGCAAGAGGCTTCTCACTCAATCTTTGGGAATGGTTAACCTGCAATATTGTACGTGAAGTACAGTAGTACATGCCCGGTATAACTAATATTTAGTACAATAATATGTTAATAAGTGCTAAAGTGGCATCTTTTCACGTTTCCTTTCAAGAGGCTGCCAATACATTTCACCACTGAGAGAACTCCTAGTTCATACTTGGGTTTATTAGCAGCATGTGCCTAGCTAGTGCCTTTTAGTTTTGTACATACCTTAGCAGTGACTACTCTCTTCACCACTCCTTTGTCATCTGTCACAGACCTCACTAATACTTCCCTCACCTAGCCAGATAGAAAGTTTCTATAGCAATCCAAGCTCTTGTAGTTCAACAAGTCTGCCCCACTGTATGGACTTGGAGTGACAAGCAGATACATCCCGAGATTTACATGAGTTATACTAGGCCACATGTCGTCGTCGTCTTTCCACTCCTTTCTCTCTGTCTCATAGGGATCTAGCCCACCAATAACACGTTGTTTATCTCCTCTTAGCATCCTGGTCTTCATCCTGGTCTTTCATTGAAGAGAAGTAACCGCCCAACAATAGCCTCTTCTTCTTACTTTCTTGATTCATTTCTGAACTACGTCCATCAATGTTGTACACCAACATGGCGGACGTAATTTAAAATTATGTCACTGCAAGGGGTCTATATCATGCTATTTAGCTACATATCATGGTATTTACTTATATATCTTGATATTTGTTCTAGTTTCTGGTGCCGTATATTCCAACTGGTCCCAAGATACAATCATTCTATTTATTATATATCATGATATTTAGCTATTTATCGTGCTGTTTACTTATATATCTTGATATTTGCTCTGGAAGTTTCCTATTTACATTTTTTTGTTATATCATTATCTTCTGGGTATTTTAACATATGGCACCCCATAGAAATGAAGAATGCGTGCGCGAAATGCGTTCTTTCAATGGGGGACCCCTCCCCGCCTCTGTCTACCTAGGTAGACACTGATGTCATTCACGTAATAAAAAATATACCAGGCCTTCCCCCTCGTTGAAAAACTGTGGCCTAATTATAAAGCATATTGGCATGTTGTCGCAACAGTCAGATTGCTCACGGAAGTAAATTATGTTTAATACACATACGTCATCACAGGTACCCAGCTTGCAGATTTTTGGGCACTAAAGCTTGTGCTACTGGTAACTGCTAATGCAATTAACACCTACAATTACTGCCCGCTACATGTATGTCAACTGGCCCTAGTTTTCCTAGTGAAAGTGTCTGACCCTATTTACCAATAAGGCCACAGAGCACACATGAAAAATTTGGTCTGGGGACAAGACTACAGTAGGGAAGTATTCGTAGGGAGCAGTGGGATACACTTTGCTGTAGTCTGACCCATCACTAAGTGTACGCATACCTACCCCCAAAGTGAGAATGGAGAAGTACACATGATTCATGCTCAAACAGCTGTTGGAGATTTATGATTAGATATCAAAACCTAGCCAGCTATGAAAAGGCTGTTATCTTTATTGTGCTTAGTCACTAGTCACTTGAAATGATGATGAAATTCTGAATTGTAAAGAGAAGCTCAAGAGTTTGACTGAAAGGCTATGCGGCCCTTTTCGATTGTCAGGCGTGATAGCATCGTAACACAAAGTTCCTAGCGTCAGGAAGGGCCGACAACCGTTCCTGTGTAGGTAGAACTTGCCAGGTAAGCTTGGAACGTTCACATCTTGTTGACTACAAGGGTAACGGTGCGGCGTGAGGTCGTAGATCGTGGAACTGCGAACTTGTGCGAAGATGTGTTTTTTTTTTGTTTTTTTTTTTTGTTTTTTCTATAACAATTTATGTCACTGGCAGAAGCATGACAAGGGATAGCACCAATAGCCAAGGGCTAATACTGAGGGTGTACCCAACAATCACAATCAATAAATCATGACTGATCTAGCTACTTCTTAGGTCTGAGTCTAGGTCTGAGTCTGTTCACAATGGGAGATGGGCTCTTGAGATGATCTGGTGTTGTGACGCTAACTGGTGCAGCTGCATCATCCACTTCGTTCTCACTGGGGCAAGAGGACTCACTGCTGGACATATTCTCCCACACATGACGTGGTGCTCTCAGTTTGAGAAGTGTTTTAGAGACACGGCCAGTATCACGGGGCTTCTTCCTTTTCACAACAGTCCATTCTCTATCTTCTTCATCTTTGTCCTGTTGGTTCTCTGTAGGCACGCAAGGATGGGTGGCATTATTTGGAACTTCTACTTTGGGGGGTGAGAGCTCTCTTTGGACCTTAGAATCAGGCTTACTTGTAACCTCCTTATGACTGGAGGCACTAACAGCATTAATAAAGGCCTTGGCTTGCTTACTCTTCCTTCTCTTCCTCTTTCTCTTTGTCTTGGACACCGTCACTTGTGCAGGCCAATAGAAGCTGACAGAGAAGCCACTCTTTGAAGACTTGGCAGTCCATAGGGCATCAGCAAGGTTCAAATTACTTTGCTGTAGCTGTATGGTGAGTCCCAGAGGGAACCCCAGCAGGCTAAGGACAGCAAAGTCACCTTCCAACAGAGCGACTTTTATAGGCTTGTCAGCCATTTGTATAAATTTTTTTTTTTTTTTTTTTTTTTTTGTGTTCTATTTTTAGTAAACGCGGGAGATTCTGCCTGTTTCGAATTTTTGCCCGTTACACGCTCTTCCTCCTCCCTCCCAAATAAAAATGACATCATTATGCGCTCTTGTACACACTAAGCATACTGAACTGACTTCTGATATTGTGTGGTGGAGGCATGTGCATGTTAGGGGCCATAAGAGGGGTCGGTGGCATACCTGTGTGGGTGTGTGGGTGTGTGTGTGTGTGGGGTAGGGGTGGAGTGTATGTGTTTAGTTGGAGGTATGAGTAAATGGCAAAGGATATGAACATTGGGTTAGGGTTAAACCTGTGGATAGGATGGACATTTAACAGCTACACACTGCATATGTACTATTCCTCCAAACCGCACAGGTTTTTTAAAATTAGTATACCACATGGACATTAAATTTAGTTGTTGATGTGTGTGTTGAAACCTACCCATGGGTGGCATTGGTGCCATGAAGGCGGGAGACATGGAGGGGGGCATCTGTGGCTGGGTGGGTGGGGCATCAGCAAAGAGTTGATGGGGTCTGTCCATCTGTGTTAGGGGGTTCTGCGCAGCCAACATGCGCTCTAGAAAAGGCAGAGAGTTGGTAAATGTCAGAGAAATATCATGAAGTACATGTACCAAGTATAAAACTGCCTTTCCCCCTTTCTATGTTTTTTCTCCATTTCTATTCCTCGTCCTCCTTCTTCTTATAGCATACAACCAGTGTTTTAGAGTGGTCAACCCTCTCTGCCCCTTCACCCCTCTCCCCCTACTTCTTCCTCTCCTCTCTCTGTTTCACTACTCCACCCTCCCTTCTCCTTTCACCTGCAGCTGAGCCGTGCCTCTCTCCCTTGGAGTCCTTCTTGAAGGCATAAGACACAGTGATGGCCCTGTTGCACAAGTGCTGTCCATTCATGGCTTCTATCGCAGCATCACTAGCCTCAAAACTAGCAAAATTGATGAAAGCAAATCCCTTCGAGTTCCAGTGTCTGGATCTCGCATGATCTGTAGAAATTAAGTAAATTCTATCATTTAAATAGATTTGTATATGCATCTTTTATGCACATGCTTTACAAGAATGTATCAACTACACATTACTTTGTACGTACAGATGAAAGAGCAAGTGGATGCTGGCCAATAATAAATGAGACACATCAATAAAATACACACCTAACCAGCATGCAAATGATGATGGACTGATGCCAATATTCACATTTCAATGTGTGCTACATGTACATGTATGCCACAGCGACAATACCCATGCTCAACAATAAAATACATGAGATACAGCTAAGGACAAAAGTGGATTAGGATTCCCTCCTCCCACCTTTGGTGTCTGTAGTATTACACCAAATGCACTAAAGATGTCATACAGCAGCTTCTCATCAATTTCTGTGTCTAGGTTCCCAATGAAGACGTTTGCTCCCACGTCCAAGTTCTTGGTGTTGGAGGCAGCCTGGGAGGGAATGTAACACCATGTTAACTCACACAATTCATTGATTCCACAAGAGACGAGAGCAATACAAGCAAGAGCACATAAGAACGGGCGGTTAGAGTAAGAGCGTGCAACTCTGTAAAATTTGAAACCGGTAGAATTTACTGCCAGTACTAAAAATAATAACACGTACTGTGCATGCTGGGTAACAGAAGCCATTGTTGCTAAGCACGTGACTGGGTGTTCTATTTTTAGTACAGTTCAATAATTTTGACCAGACTACGGGCTTCTATTGGAGTTACACGCTATTACTCAAGCCGCCCATTCTTATGCGCTCTTGATACGAGCGATATGGATAAGAGATTGTGAGGGATGTGATTTATTAACCTCAGACTGGTGACCCATGCCTTATACTGTACCTTGTTGGCTCGGATGGGTTTTCCATAGAGTTTGATCATATTCATGATCTTGATGGCACAGTCTGCATCCTCCTCTCCCATGAACTCCACAAACCCATAGCTTTGGTGGAGCTGTGTGATGCGGTCACGAGGCATGTGCACATTCACTGCATTCACAAGAGACAGGAAGCACTGGCATACCTTTACAAGTGTGTACAGGTATATACATGTATGCATACATGGCTTTCAAAACATACATTAATGCCTCATTCATACAATACATGTACACGCTTCTGGTGGTTCATGTGATTGTTGTTAGTGCACTGGACTTTCAGTACCTCTGATGCTTCTGCATGTACAGTGTATGCACATGCACATTGACAACACATGATTGTGACTACAATCTTCAAAATGAGGACAGCTGCATAGGGACACTACATGCATGTTCAAGATGCTTCTGCCAACCATAGGGATAAGGTCAGCCATGTATCTGATTGCACTTTTGTGTGAGGTAACAGTCTTCATCTCCCAGCCACACCCGTACAATCATCATGGCGTACGGTAGTACGCCATATGTAGGGATGACCCCGAAAAAAAATGGCTGCCACATTAAAAGTGCACAAATAACACGCTCGAAATGTCTTCGTTAGATTAGTCAAAGGCCTGTATGAGCCATATCAGGCATTATCGAGTGTTTTCATGAGCAAAAAGACTGTTAAGTTTGCTGGAAAGTATCGCTAAGCACCAGACCGGCAAGTCGCCAAAACGGACAAATCGTCTATCTTCTGACTTTCTTCTTCTTCCTCTCACCGCGATAGCACGATAACGGCTGGAGCTTTTACAACGATTCAAACACAAAACAACAGGATAAATCACTAGGTATTGCACCTGCCACTTATCGGTCTAAAGGAAAGAACTCAAACTTGTCGGCGATTCTCAGGTAATCTCACACTTACGCTAGCTGCTACACGCCATTTTGCTCGAATTAAATATTACTCATAATTACGTCACCAGGGTTCAACTGAGCACGTGGTTCAGTACTTCGTAGAGAAGGTGAGAATTGAGCGTTGCAGTTTGCAAATCTGATTTCGTGGATCAGTTGACGTGGTTGTGCTGCACTTTACATCGAACGCAATATGCGTAATGTCCGCAAGAAACGAGCGCAGGACAAGCAGAACTACCTGCGAAACAAAGGGAAAAAAAAGGCAAGCGTCCCGTAATAATTACTGGAAGGACCCGGAGAAGCACAGGGCATCTTCCTGGCGTCCTTCCATGCCTGTTATTGGAAGGACCCTGAGACGAAAAGGGCGTCCTCCCATGCCTGTTATTGGAAGGACCCTGAGACGAAAAGGGCGTCCTCCCATGCCTGTTATTGGAAGGACCCTGAGACGAAAAGGGCGTCCTCCCATGTCTGTTATTGGAAGGACCCTGTGACGAAAAGGGCGTCCTCCCATGCCTGTTATTGGAAGGACCCTGAGACGAAAAGGGTGTCCTCCCATACCCGTTATTGGGAGGACCCTGAGACCAAAAGGGCATCTTCCAGGGCATCCTCCCATACCCGTTATTGGAAGGACCCTGAGAAAGGAAGGGCAGCTTCCCGCGTATCCTCCCATACCCGCTATTGGGAGGACCCTGAGAAAGGAAGGGCAGCTTCCCACGTATCCTCCCATAGTAGTTATTGGAGGAACCCTGACAAAAAAAGGGCAGCAGCTCGTATGACTAATTTGAAGGCTGCAAAAGCCAAGCTCAAGTGGTATAGACGGTACTATGCCAGCTAATGTTTTAACCATCAAGTACTTCATATGACTTAGAACACTAGCCACTGATATTCAATTTCAAGTTTTATTGTCAACTTTCACATTTCAAATTTGCTTGTTATAGTCATTTACATGCATATAGTACACATACAATGTTTACTGCGAGTTGATGGTAGCACTTTGGCTGGTGTCTTCTTAACATCCTCCTTTTGTGTTGTGCCTGAGTCTTCATATTCCTCCAACGAAGCAAGTGGCAGCCTATTGGTAGCTTGGTATACTCAAACTCTAGTAGCACCGAGTCAACAGTGCATGGCTTCATCTGCACTAGAGGTGGCCACAGAACTGGCGGTTGTTCAGCTCCACAGACCCCTATGCGCTCGTTTCAAACCGATTTAGACTATAGCTACTCACCATCAAACAGTTCTGTAATGGGGTCTTACGACTCAATACTCTGGTGACAGTCTATGGAGAGTTTTTCGGTGAACCCATTAGTAGTCCACGTGAAATGAGCACAGGATTTATAAGCTTGCATGCAAAGCCTTATTAAACTCATCTGCTTTTCACTTGGTTTTTATGAGGCTTTGCTTGGACTGTACTTCTAAACCCCCCAAAGTTTGATGTTTGGATTGACGATTTCACTTCAAAGCATTTGAATTTATGACAATTCTTAGCTCTTTCTACTATCATACTGTACACACCATGCATCTTCCCCTCGGCCTACCCTCCCATGTCACTTCTCTCTTACCATTCCTAAACCAAAAAAAAAACAAAGCAAACAAGTCACAAAAAAGTTTTCTCAATGAAAACAAGCACATGTAGGGATGGAACCCTCAAAAACCAACCAAACAAGATAGGAACAACACCACAATACTTTTACACCATCCCTACATCTTGTGCCATTTTGCCAACCACGTACACCACAAAACCCTTCAAATTTAAGTTTTTAGGGTTTGTGCTTTTAGTTTAGTTATAGTTAGTTTTTATTTAGAAAATACTTTTGGTTTAGTTTAGTTCTAGTTTCCCGGTTTTACAAAATTTTTAGTTAGTTATAGTTTCAACCACTGAAACTCTAAAACCACTTACTAAAAGGTATTTAGTTACACTTATTGTTGAAAACAGGCTGTATTCTGTTTTAATACAGTTACGGTTTCTTCTTGTACGTCCTTGGACGTTTTAGTTACAGCCCCCAAGTTAGCAAGAAATTTAAGTTGCACTTTTGGTTAACTTTAAAAAGGCCATACTAAAATATATTTAGTTAAAGTTATAGTTAACTAAAACAACACTGCACACCAGCTACACCCACAAACCAACAAACAACCTTTCTCCCTACAACTAGCTACCTACCCCACAAACCCTTCAAACACACCACCATGTCGTTAACTACGGACCGACCCAGTACTGCTCACACCACAGCCTTCACTTACAAGACAACCCTTACCTGCCATGCCCAGCAGCTACAAAAGCCCACAACATACGCAACCCACTCCAATATGCCACACAGACTCAGCACTGATCTTGCACCCCACAGCTTGTACATATTAAACTAGCTAACCATGCCTGCCACACTCAACCGTAACAAAGTTACAGCCACCCACAACACAACGCACTCTCCATACACAACAACGTGCACTACACACCCAGTACTGCTCGTTCCACAGGCTTCCATGCCCAAGACAACCCTTCTGTGCACACAAGTAACAAACACAATGCATAGTCGGCAAAATGGCACAAGATGTAGGGATGGTGTAAAAGTATTGTGGTGTTGTTCCTATCTTGTTTGGTTGGTTTTTGAGGGTTCCATCCCTACATGTGCTTGTTTTCATTGAGAAAACTTTTTTGTGACTTGTTGATTTACTTAATGTGGGGGTTAAAAGTGCAGGTACTTTGCCAGCCTTAAGTTTATAAGAACATTACATCCAAATGCAAACTACATGTACATTTAATTGCCCTGCAGCCATTCATTTGGACTTACCTTTATCAACCTTACATATGCAAGTACAGCATCATATAATAAGAGCAGAATAGTAAAGCTGGCAGCACAATTCTCCATGGACTTGTAGCGGCAGGTAGTCTGATGAAGAAAGGCTCAAGAGAAGACTATTTTGAAGCAAAGCTGATGGATGGCTAGACTCTAGCAGCTCAAACACTGATGAAGGCAACCCAGGCTGCTTCCACTGATCGTCAAAAGAGGATATTATTCAGCAGCTCAGACATTGGAGGTGGCCAAGACAGCAACCACAGGCGGTGGTGCTTCAGGCTAATGTGACTAACAACCCATGAGTGCAAAGCAGGTAAAGGTGTCGATGTTCTCGCTCCTCCCTTATTATAAGCTTTTGGAGCTAATGTAAAGCACAGGAACATGAAAGAGTTTTAGCCAAGGTAAATCTGCAGGACTAAACCCTAGGTTCTGTGAGCATCTTGGGCTCTCTTTATACTTAATTTGACGTGTAATTTACTTCAACAGTGGGTTCCACTAGGTCAACCGGTTAAAAAGAGGATGTGACTGTGTCAGAAAGTGTTACCCTGCTCATTATAGTGTGTGCCCAGTGATTGGCTTGCAGTAGGGAAGATTTTAGTATGATTGTAGCACGCCCATTCACTGCCTCAGTCTGTTTACTGCAGCGTGTCTCTAATCAGAGGTTAGTGATTGTGAATCCATCACCATGTTGAAGTTGACAGAATTATTTGACGAACAACAACAATGCAAAACAAAGCCACCAGTCTTCAAAGCTCACTACAGGGTGGGTGTTTCAGTAAGCTTCTACAGAAAATTGCACCAAAACCTTTAGGGTGGTTGCTCTTTCAAAAGTTGGGGGTGGTTGCTCTTTCACGAGACCACAGTAGTGTGTTCTGCATGTTGTGTATAATTTATGCAACTCACCCACGGGTCCAGCTTGTAGGAACAGCTCCCAAAGGAGTACTTCCGTCACCTTCACATCCAAACCACCAACATAGATTGTGGCATCTGCAGTCACACAGAAGTTAATGCATCATGCTAGTAGGCTCACCGCTCTGACATTTTCTTTGCAAATAATCTTCTAATATTTAATTCATGCATGCAATTCTGAATAAACAACACAATCATGAATAGTAGAGAGAACCCCTGAAGTGATATTTCAGACCGAGTTTTCAGACTATATTGGATAAGGTTGGTTCATGTGCCAAACCCTGTTCCCCTACCAGCATAGATTGTGTCTAGCTAAGTAAATATAATTATCTATGCTGCTTAAAATAACCTTGATTTCTCTCCTGAATTGGACCAGCTGCCATCATAGCGGCCCACAGAGTGGTACCAACTGTCAGTCGCGGTGGTACTATATAGTAGAGCTTGAACTTTGACACGTTCTCGTAGTGTGCGCTAATTGGAATTATTGACCCTGGAGTGCCGTGATTACCGGGTGACTATCCATAGATATAAGAGACGTCTCATATATCTATGGTCTATCCCAGTCAGGGCCGTTATTCCCCTATTCCGTTAATCTGTATTCCGCGTTTTACCGACTCCCCCTTCCCACCGACATTCTCGACAATTTCAATAGATGGTTAGGTCAAATTAGGCGTGCAAAATCGCCCACACACATGCATACAAACACTTGCACTCGGACCGTATTATCGGTATGTCCATACTCCCCAGACTGGTGAACTGTTTTGCACGAGACAAACACATATGGATACGGTCCAAGTCCTCGTCAAGCCTTTCAACACGCACTAAGGACACCAATATCGGAACACCTTGCAGCACAGTCTCGGTACTACAGCCGAATAGCGGATGGCTAGTCCCGCGTGGCCATACCCAACCTCTGCGCATGCGTATTCCACCCCACGTGAGCTTACATCGCGATGGGAGTAGCGTGGATACTAGTGTCGCATGTTTACCCCCTCCACTCTCTAGGCTAGCCTCGTTCCCAGGCTCTCCCCGCGCGCGAACGAAAAATACTGCAAGCGACGGAGAGCTGGGCAGGGCCTGGGAACGAGGCTATCTCTGGGCCGAAAATGATTGACTTTGTACACTACAGAGTGCAAATGAAAGTGCTGAAGTGTGCATAAAATTGATAAGCAGCAACATTAATAGACTATTAGCACAGGTTAATATCTCTATCAGAGTATACACACTATCCAAATGAGTTGCCAGCTCCACAAGGAGTCACAGTTGTCCGAAGACATATTGGCACTTCGTGTGGTTAATACATGCAAGCTTTACTGTGCACTGGTCGATCTGCACACTGCCAACAATGATTACAAAGTTCCCAAGTGCCTTGCAGGTCCACAAGGCTGCACAGCCAGACCATGAAGCTAGACAAGGGAATCTCTACTACACTGTATTGTCTATCTGCCTTGACTACTGCATGTCAGTATTTTCAGCCTAGAAGTACAGTGCAGTGTAGCAGACCACTAAAAGATATACAAATGTGCATAACTTTTTAACAGACATAGCATATCAGATCCAGCGCCGCACAATGGAGATCACTAGGTGCTGAGTATCCGTCAATGTAGAAACACAAATTTTACACTCTTCAAGGTGGGGTTTAAAAATGGCATTAAAAACTGACTCCCTGGGAACAGAAAATCCTTCCTGATATGTGTACATCCACTAAATTTGACCTCCTTTGTTTTACTATCATTTAGAACTGTATTATCTGACGTGTGTACTTTATTGCAGACTCAGTAACTAGATACTGTGATTATTGCATGGGAGGTGGTATATCCCAGCGCCTGCATGTCTTGTTGCTCTGATGTTCTGGCACTGTTGTTACCGCGCTTAGATCTTTGAAGTCTGGGATCCGAGAATATATCAGTCCGAGAATAAATTTTCGCCTCTATAGCTAACTTCTTTCTAATTTCATGAGGTTGGTCATTGCAATTCCTATTGGCCAGCATAGATGTCAGTACATGCACTAACTACCTCTCTACATCTACATAGAACATGGTCTGATTTGTAAGTATAGCTTCCAGTTGTGTGCCGATTGGCCAGAATTCAGACCTTCTACCTGACCTTTTCCAGAAAGATTTCAATCACAGCCATGGTCTTTGGTTGGGCAATGTTGGGAATGTGACCATCTTGAACACCAAGACCAGAAGCTTCACACAGTGTATGTAGCTAATACTCTTGAAAGTTGAGTGAACCAAAGTTTTGAGCTTAACAGCTTCAGCCTTCCACATGTAGAAACAACGTGCAATCCTGTAGCAGTGTGGCATTGGGGAGTGCATGTACAAAGTAGGAAGGATTGTCTGCAAAGCAGGAGGATTTTCTGGAGCAAGGCCTCCAAATACAGCTGTATATCTACTGTTTTGCTATGAGCACAGTGCTGGTCATCACACAAAATCCAGAATAGCATAGTAGTTAATTCTAACCCACAATGCAGCAGAGCTTCTAGTAGCTACAGCATGGCACTGATGGAACCATACGTTAATGTATAGTATGACAGAGGCAATGCAGACAAGCATGACTGAGCAATGGCAGAATCACGCCAGAGCAATGTGGGTAATGCTATCCAATATGTCCTTCATCCATGTTATTAATTGTATAGCTACTCATCTGGGAGGCCTGAACTGGGTGAGTCTTGTACCTTCTCCAATCATCTCCAGTGGCTACTAGTGTTCTTGACAGTTAAAAGGACAACAATGCCTAGCCCATTTTCCTATATGAAAGTACAGTGTATAGTGTGTGTACATAGTGAGAATTGGGCACATTTCCATGGATAGTATAAGTGTAACTGACCTCAACAGCACCAAAAAAAAAAGAACGTCACATCACAGTATTAAGAAGGGCTGAGAAGCATAGTGGTCTAACCCAAAATCAAGTACTGGAAATTACATGAATTGTGCAAATATGCAATAAAAAACGTACATACCATATGAACATGTGGTCAGAAATTTCAAATTCCTAAATGTTCAGCATCTTCTGAAATGCATTTTAAGAGTATTCCCATGTTAGGGGGGGCTAACTCAACATTTGTGGGTTAGACCACTATGCTTCTCAGCCCTTCATTTATAGTGTAGGTTGCTACATACCTATTTCAAAATATATCATGGGCTTTCCATGCTCCAACGCAAACATGCCAGTCACAAATCATCTCTCTATTCCAGTGTATACAAATCTGTATCAAGTGATATGTTTCCTAGCCCTAGTAGGTGTTGGGCAAAATCCACTTGCAGATCGCTTCCGTGTGGATGGCATTGGAAAAGGACAAGGCATGTTAAGAAAATGTCTTCTGAGTGCTGGGGAGATGGCTTGATCTCTAAGGTATTTTTGTCGCTCATTCAATTCCCAGTTACTGTGGTTGGATAGAAGGCACCACATGACACACACCAATACTGGATCTGTGTATGTAAAATGTTCCACATTTTTCAGCACATATTGTATCCAATATTCAAGAATCCCATAGTTTCCAAACAGCTCTTGAGGGCAGTCTGTGAGTTGAATGTCAATCCTTGCAACCACACAGAGCTGACATCCATCCATTATTTTGTATTCCACATTGACATGTTCCAGAACTTCTTCGCGGATTAACTTTCTGTCCATAGTTGGAAGGCCTCTTTCAGATAAGCTAACCATCTTCTTCAAGCCCTCAAGGAGTCCTCCTTGGTTGACAAATCGACCAAGATTTTGTCCATCATAATGCTTAGCATCAAAGCAGTAACAGTGCCTTCCCAAATCCACTTCAAAGAAGTAGTCTGTGTCCTCTGGTTCAGAGGCAAGTGGTGCTCTGGAATAAAGACAGATTTTAGCTCCCTTGGGAATAATAGCACTATTTCTGCAGTGCAGAGGGGTTGCTCTGATAAAGAGACCAAGTCCGGCTCCAGGTATTGTACTTTGAGCAATGAACAAGTGGGCTTGGTTTAAATGACTTCTTTCATTCTTGACCGTTACACCTCTTATGCTTTGACTGTCTTCTGAAGTATGGTCTTCGAGTGTAAATATATCTCCTGGTGACTGAAGTTGTCTCTTTAAGTTCCAAGGCTTAAGGCTTTCACCACAAAGAACTTCCCCAAACTCATGTATGCCATTACTATAGTCCTTTGCTTCTTGTTCAGCATCTAAATAAACACGGGGTGCACCACTACAAGGATATGAAAGTCCCACACGTACTAGTCTGATTCCCAATGCCACTCCAATTGGGCTAACTTCATTCTTTTCCTTGGTAAACACTTCGACCAGCAGTCGTCTATGACTTTCATCAGCTCCATACACTACTAGTAATGCCATCTCTGATAATTCCAAACTTTTCCGCATGTGGGCAAGTGCTTGATGTCCATATGGTCTCATGGCAGGACCACCAGCAGTCTGTACATAGTAAACATGACCCAGTTCAACAGCGTCATGGTTTTTCTCCCGGAAGGGGATGAGGGTGTACTGGTGAACACTGTCTGTTTGCATGGGAACACCTTTAGATCGTGCATAATCTGTTACTCCATCAGTGAGTTCCCCTACTAAATATCCACCATCACCATCAACATACTGCAAACATTCAACAGGTTTTTCTGTTACAAACACAGCATACATTCCTGTTGCCGCCTCTGGAAGTTGGAGTTTGTACTGGTGGATAGCTTTCACAGTTTCTTCGGTAATGTGCGGTGCCATCAATCTAACATCTGATGGTGGAATGGGGGACTGCACCAGAGGACTCTGCAGAGGGAGATGTTGTGCCAACTGTATACACTGGTTAAAGTATGATGGGGTCAAGTTGACAAACCTTCTTTCTGTTAATTTGGCAAGAACCTGCACTTTACGACACGGAAAAGGTCGGTTGCCAGTTCTGGGGGGTTTGCTTTTTTCCCATTCAGCTGCAGCGGAACACTGTATACAGCCACATGAGTCACGGTATGTATGATAAAGTTCAACTTTTAATGATTCTGCATTATTACACAGCTGAACAATGAGTGCATTTAGCTGGGTCTCTTCCTGCTCCAGAAGTGCTTTTAGATAGCGGCCAACATAATGTTGGCACAAATTGGCCACTACGTTTGGTAGACCACACACTCTTTGGAAGTGTGTTATGTGGTCAAGATGTAGATTAATCTGTGGTGTTAGCACAATTTTTAATAAATCTTTTACTGAATCTTTCCATTTAAAGGAAGTGAGAAACTGTACATAACAAGCACTCCTTTCATGGACATCACTAATTCCTTGGAAGACTTTGTCATTCTTGGCCTTCTGAATGGCATTCTCAAGTATGCACACACCTATAGTTTCATCATGGTGTATGTACCTCTTATCAAGTGAGTATACTCGTCTCATTCCAATCCCTACTCTTTGTCATCTTTTTTCAGTACTACTGTCAATGTCCAAGTCAGCAAGTGATGAAGAACCTCTGTCTTCAACTGTTATGGTAGGAGCTGCATCACCATGATGGTCCTGGTCCTCCTCTTCACTCTCCTGGCATTGACTTTGACTCTTGACTCCAATGCTACGATTCAAGTGACACACCTGTCTGACAAATTCCTGTGCAGATACACAGTGAACAAGTATATATATCTGACTTGAATGGTTAAGTGCGAACTTAGTGTGCTAAATATGTGTTGCATGAGCACTTATTGCTAATAAAATGTGTTGGGCACTTATAGCTAATACTAGCATTCTGACATTGTAAACTGCTTAATTCATTTGCAAAATTTCACAGTGCAAGTTAGATAAGCACAACATGACTTACAACTACTGTCCAGATATGATTGATTGCATGATTATTCTCTACTACACAATCCACTTTTTAATGTTTAGGTCAAATATCCATGCAAATTCAAGGTCAGTGAGTACTGTGTTTCACCATGTTTTGTAGCGTGCAAAATGTAGCTACCCTTGTATACAAAGCAAAGCTGCTAATCATGTCCATGGACAGTTTTTATTTGCTTCCCAGGCTCTCATTCCAACACTAAAGCATGGGAACGAGGCTAGAACAATGAGGCTACACAGGGTATATATACACGTTTGAATTTGCAAGTTTCTCACAAACTTTGAACGATACATGCATGTAGCTGTAAAAGGGAGTAATTACACATTTGCAAGTATTGAAGAATCTGTACTCCATATATACATGCAACAGAATGGTGCTATTGCATTCAGCATTAATTACCTACCTGTAGTGTCACAATTATATCATCCTGATCTGTGGGATTCAGTTGCAGACAGTGTACAGAAGACTGCAGTTGTTTGAGTCCTTGGACTGACTTCTCTACTAACTTCCGCAGTTTCTCTCGCCAATTTTCATCCGCATCACTCTCTTCCTCTTCCATTTTCCTTGTCTATATCCAACTACTTGCAATACAAATGATGTAACTGAGTGGAATTTTTCGCGTATCTGATCACCCACCATTGTACACAGCTACCGTATAGCGGAAAATTTTGGATGGGTGCAAATTTTCCGCGATTTTCGACAGACCAACTTCCGCGAAAATAAAAACCGCGAAAAAATTTTACGAACCTGACGTCATTATGTGTGTATGTCCATACGAACTAGTACCCGAGTAAACGAAATGGTTGTCTACAGTTTGTCTGCCCTCTTAGTGTAAATGGTCGCTGTAGGCCTTCGATTCAGTTCCTCACAGGCTGCTTTTAGAAAAACTGAACACATATGCACTGGATTCCCGCATCCTCTCATGGCTGCACAGCTACCTTGCTGAAAGAAAACAACATGTGGTCGTCGGCGGTGATTCATCTCCTGATTCACCTGTGCTTTCAGGAGTTCCGCAGGGCTCCGTTTTGGGTCCACTACTATTCCTCATTTATATTGATGATGTGTCGTCTCTCAAGCTGTCTGAAAACACAGTTCTAAACCTCTATGCAGATGACATGCTCCTATACAAACAAATTAAGTGCAGTGAGGATTACCAGCAGCTACAATTGGACATTGACAAAATCAGTTCATGGGTAGATAACAATCATCTATCACTGAATCCAGCTAAATGTAAGACCATGCTGATCTCACGAAAGCGAAATCTCAGGTATCCTCCACAGTTCCTGCTAAATAAGGTACCACTTGAACAGGTAGAAGCCTTTAAGTACTTGGGAGTTCTTATTTCATCAGACTTGTCTTGGTCCAGGCACATAGATTCCATCTGTGCAAAAGGAAAGAAACTTATTGGTCTACTATATAGAAGATTCTCATCTAACGTATGCAGTGAAAGACTGCTAGAAATGTACAAAACTCTAGTGCGTCCTCACCTTGAATATGCCGCCCCTGTGTGGGATCCCCACCTTTTAAAGGACATAGAATCTGTGGAGAATGTGCAAAAATATGGACTAAAAATGTGTTTGAAAAGGTGGGATCTAGGCTACCAGGAACTACTCCATCTCACTCAAATTCCTACACTTGAAAACAGGAGAATATACTTAAAACTTTGTACTGTATTTAAGATCATCCATGGTCTCTTTTCTTTTACACCTGATGTATTTATGCCTCAACCTAGTAGACATGATTATAATTATAATCTCCCCTTATTGTATCAACCCTATGCACACACTAACGCCTTCCAATCATCATTTGTTCCTAGCACTATTTCCATCTGGAATCACTTACCCCATCTGGAATCACTTACCCCACGATGCACTTATTGCACCTTCACTTCGCACTTTTAAGTTGAATGTTGCACCTATGTTCTTGTAATTTTATAATCAGGGTACATACTTGTATTAGCCTAGGAAGCTATTATGTATCCTTTGCATTTGCATAAATTATCATAGAAAAAAAAAAAAAAAAAAAAAAAAAAAAAGAATCCGTAAAACACGTGTCACGAAAAAAAATGGACCCCCTGAAATAGTTGCACCCAGTCCAAATACTTCGAAGTATTTGGACCCCCGGTCCAATTACTTCAGAGTAGTGCTGAAGTATTTGGACCCCCTCTGAAATTACTGGACCCCCATGGGGTCCAACTACTTTGGACTCCCGGTCCAAATACTTCAAAGTAGTACCGAAGTATTTGGACTCCCAGTGCTCTAAGCAGTAATTCCAGAAATCTGTTGGTATATTTGGACCTGCTGAAAATTTGAAATGTTATATGAAGCATGCATGAAACTACAATGATACTACAATTACTTTGGCACTGCAATGTAAATCACCACACACACGCCAAAAAAAAAATGAAAAAATCTAGCAATCTATAAACAACTGTTACGAAACCAAGAAGCATTAGAGTCAAGTACAGTTGAACACATGCATTCACACGAGACATGGTATACAGGTAGTACACTCTCAGCCTCTTCGTGTTCATCTTCTCCACAATCTCTTGCTGTTTACCGTCTCTTTCCTCGTCTCGATCTATAGTCTCGCAAGCCAGACCCACTTTAAAAACAGGGAAGAACTGCGCATACCGTGAAGCCGTATCCAGACTCTTCTCTTTTTTTTTGCGGAAGTGGGTCCGGCTTGCGAGACTTGTCTCGATCCTTGGCAGTCTGGTAGCGTTGTCTTCACTCTTCAGTCTTCCATTTCGCATTTTGTGACTCCACCTACCTTTGTAGTCTCACCTTAGATTGACAGACTCGCGCAGTCGTCCCAGAAAGACAGCGAACCGACCAACTAACGTGTTGCGCGCGTGCTTGTTGGGGGGTCCAAAATAAATTGGACCGGGGGTCCGATTACTACGGGGGTCCAAATACTACGTGACAGACGCTCCGAAGCTGTCGTGGTCGATATCAGCAGCGCTGAATCCTTCTTTTCAACAAGCCAGTTTCTCACCCACGGTGGAGTCCCGATACCTTCGTCATCGCGAAGGCCTTCACACAAAAGGAAGACTAGGCCGTTGGTGCACAAGCTTGCTTCTTCGCTGAGTTCAGCATCATCGGTTCGCATGTGGGGCGTGGCTATCAACGGTTAGGCGTGTGGTCAAACGCGCGCGAAGCTGGAAAGAGGTTTATCGAATCGCAAGCTTAAAAACTTGGACCTGACTAAACAAAATCCGTGGTGAATACAAGATTTGGATATACAAGCGATATCTTCTACCCTCCTGTCTCTTTGCCCTGTCTGTTGACTCCATCCCAGCCTCTGCAATCAAAAAGATGTAAGCCGCTGCACTCAGGAAAATCAAAAAGTGACTCAACCTACCAAAAAGCTTCACTGCTTCAGCTCTCTACCACCCGAACCTGTTTGACATACCAGAACTAACAGAACTTAGGACTAAAGCTAACTTAACATTTCTGGCATCAATCACCTCTCTCAAGACCCTTTCATCAAAGAGATTATCTCAATTGTTACAGGTGAACAGTATGCTGAAAGTCAGAAGATCCCATCATCATCAGTGGAGTTGCTTGCTAAAGCCAAATCCTCAGTTACCACTATCACGAGTAAAACACTGAGCACCCAGTCAAGAAGTGGTCTGCTGAAAATCACAGCAGCAAGCTTAAGCAACTCTCTGTACAATCTAAGGCTCTAGCAGTAGTGGAACTTGAGGATGCAAACCAAGTGTGGAGGAGAATTACACAAGACCTCCCAGCTGGGCAGTTGTCCTTTCTCCTGAGAGCTGGCACAGACACATTGCCTACACCACTCAACTTAAGACGATGGTGATTGAAAGTGGACTCCAGCTGTCCCCTTTGTGGCAACAAACAACCCACTATCCACCACATCCTCTCCAACTGCCCAGAGGCTTTACAGCAGGGAAGATACACATGAAGATACACATGAAGACATGACTGTGCCCTCAAGGTACTAGTGAGAGGAATCAAAGACCATCTGGATCCAGATATGGATCTATATGCAGATCTTCCTGGGATGCAAGCAGCTGAAAATCCCCTACCCACTATACCTGAATTCATCCTCCACCACAGCCCACCCGGATATGGTGATCATCAAACAGAAAGATGTTACTCTCATTGAATTGACAATCCCCCACAACTCTTTGGAAAGTATATCCAGGGCTATGAAATGTAAAGCAGAGAAAGAAGCATACCACCAAGTACTAAGTGATCTTGAAACCGACAGTTTTGTAGCTAACTTATACACCATTGAGATCGGTACTCTCGGTCATTGGCTCATACCATCTCGAACACCTCTTCAAAACCATCTTTGACTAAACACCAGGCGACTAAACTTTTGGACTCTGTGGCAGCCAAAGTCATCAGTGCCTCACAGACCATTTTCAGGGGACGAACTTACCATTCGTGGACTTTTTCACGTCCATTACTGTAAAATCTCCTGTTGTTTACATTACATTCTCTATGTTCTTGTATTTTTCTACTTGTTTCACTATCTTTTCTGCCCTTGCCGAGTACATATCATTACAATATGGTGAGTTCTAGGGTTCCTTTCTTGCGCAAATCTATTACATTTGCTGGTTTCAAAAAAAAGGCGTCACACATTCATTCCACAAAAATAAAATTATAGCTCAGTGAGCACTTGGAATCAGTTAGAAGTGAAGTGTGAAATCATTAACAATCTTACCTCAGCAGGGAAGTTAGCTGTGGAGTACGAATAACTTTTATCTCACCAAGGAGGTAATTAATCTTTGCCCTATGCCTTCTCAAGTTAAACACCTGAAGCCACATGCGACCACATGGAGAAGGCAGCACATTTGTGTTTTATGTATTGCAGCTTGTGAAGAGGTAAGACAATCATACAGTGATACCACCTTTAGTAGCAAGTGGACCAGAACAGAAAGGGTGAAAACCAAAAAAAATACCGAAGAACACCGAACAAGAACCTTGTATTGTTCAGAATGAGCTTCAACACAAACTGAAAAAACAGGGGAACATCTCTCAGTCCCAGCTTGACCTGTTTCAAAAGTGTAACTAAACCCAGTTTTCCTTGCAATGTAGAAAACGCAGACACTAGGTTAGCTTCACAACCCAGACTGAACCAACCCCAGCACAGATCACTTTTTAGTAACATGTATGGGAAAGGAAAGGTCTAGTGCAAGTTCGGTAGGTTTTGTGTACTACGTTGACATGCTTGAATTTCCAACCAGATATAATTTCAAGTAAATGTAGATAGACTGTCTGTGGCCATAAATCACTCAGTTACCTATTTTGCTATCGCCATCTTTCAACTCTTTAGCAGGCTTCCAGAGACAAAAATGCTAGCTCGTGAAAAGTGACGTGCAAAGCTTGCTTTCTATTTTAGTTGTGATAAGGTACAATGAATTTTTGCAACATATTTGCCTTGTGACTTTGTTAATGCATTAAAACCTACCAACCATCACTGGACCCCCTTCCCCGTTGGGTGTAGTGTGCAAAGCATAAAATAAATTATCCGGTGGTCTTGCATTCCAATACTTATGGATGCATGCCAGAAAAACCAACTGTAATCCACATCAGCGGGTTTGAAACATCGTTGCTAGCTGCTAATTTTGTGAAGTTCTGTGATCCTATACCCTTGCAGTGCAACAACATTCAACATGGTATGACTTGAAGATGCAAATTAAAAAGTGAGACTGAGTAAATCTAGATGAGACTTCACTACTTCGCTAAATCATCCAGGTTTTGGAAAAGGAGGAGAAAGGCATCAAGGTAGATGAGTATGATAGCGATTAGGAGGACATATGACACTGTACTTGGAGCTCATTTTGTCTACAAGACTATTCTTTATGTCCACATGTCTATTTAAACAATGGTAGCTATGCATGCACACAGATTGCAATGTTTATTTCACTTTATATAGTGACTTTTTTTCTGACAAAGATCTACATACAAAACTTGGATGGTAGCATCACTATATACACTTATCCAGGCCATATTTGAGTTTCCAGATGTGCAGTCATTTCGTTGCAGTGTAGTCGTCAGTCGTCAGTTTTGTGAATGATTTTCAAACTATACACTGTTCCTCTTCTACCTCTATTGTTAATGAAAGTAGGTGGTTCCATTTAATGTCAGTACACTGTTGTGTGCATAGATACCTTGGCCCAAGTGAGCAAAGGTAGTGCAATCTACTCAAATAGTACTGTATTCAATGAATAGTAGCCCACTTCTTTCAATGGAATTGACAGTTTTACAAACAACTCAGCAGACTATGGTGGTGCAGTTTATGCTGACGGTAGTCTGCTTTTCAACTTAAACAATCCAGCTAACAATGGTGTTGCACGATCTATACACTAAAACATATACTCAGTTTCAATGGATTCAATAACTTCATCAACAATTCACCATCACTCTATGGTGTTGCAACCTGCACAAATTATGACAAATTTATTTGGTTTAGTGAAACCAGCAGTTCCATCAGCAACTCGGCAGAAGGTTCAGGTGGTGCATTCTTCACACCTGCAACAGGCAATATTCTACTTATTTCTATCAACAACTCTGAGAGTGTGGCACAGTGCGTTGAATCAGGAGGGCAGGACAAGCATGAGGTGGCACTGGGTGTGACACAATACACAATCTCAGCAGAGCAGTAGGAAAGGGTGTTAATGATCAGTGCTGCCACAATAACAATGTGGAATGGATCATCATGCTTCAAATGACTGCAAAGGAGTAGAAGATGCATTATCATGTACTTTATCTGAGAATTCGTAGACTCTCTACGTAGAGATGGCGTGGACAAGCAATATATGTAATACTTAAGTTTAACTTCCCCACAAATATGCTAAAGGCTTATTTAAGTGCCCACCCTTCCTCTTTGAGTGTCTTTATGACTAGCAAGTCTCATATAGTTGCCCAAAAGCCTCACGGAAGACAGCTAAACTCAAAAAGTGTACGGTAGTGAAAGTGCCACTCATGTTCTTTCTTTCCTTCTTTCTTCCATTTTTTCTTCTCAAACTTTACCTCATATTGCAGAACTTTATGGTCAACAAAGTACGATCAAATCCTATACTCCTACAGCGTATCATAACCGATTAAATACTAAATTAATAACACTTGTGATTATGGTTAGTGCATGTGCTCACGTGCATTGCCCCAAGAACACATGAAAAAACGGCAACAAGCGGAAGTGGACCTGGACCAAGTGGTACTGGAAGGCCACATGAAAGTCATGTTTGGAACTTTTTCATTTATATCAATAAAGAGAAAAGGAACATTTATCAAGTACCTTTGAGTGATGATAAATTGTGTGGCGAGACCTTTAGTGGCAGGTTCAAGTCAAACCTGAAACACCACTTGCAATCGTGCCACAAAGAACACCTTGCTGAGATCATAAAAAAAGACGAGACAAGAAAGAAACCGAAAGGGGAACACAAAAGGACAGAGGTAGGGCCAGTAAAGCAGGTGTTATCGCTCAAGTTTCGCATAAAAGGACAATGTATGGCGAGTGTTATAAGTAAGCTACAAGACAGCTTGCAATATAATTATTGGCACAACTAACGCAATGAACTCTATTGTTGAGAATTCTGAGTTCAGGGAACTACTACAGGAGTTGGATCTCCATACCCTCCACTTAGCAGAGCTGCATTAATGTGGTACTGATAAAACTCAAAGCAAACATTGACAGGTACACTGCACAGGCCCAAAACATGCATACATCTGGACAAAACAGCATCTTTCATGGATGTCACAGCTCTTTTTTTCTGCACGAAAGGCCACAAATCACATAGTGTGACCCTTGCAGTAATAAAGATGCCCTCTCCACACACTGCTCACAGTGTATTGCAAGTAGTCCAGGAAGTATTATTAGAATGGGACATTCTTCCTATGAAGGTACAAGCAATCCTTACCAATAGTGGAAGCAACATGGTGGCAGCCTTTAAGCAAATATGTTCAGAAGGTGATGAGGATGAGGATGTTGACAGCATTGCATCACCATCAGTTAATGCAAGTTCAGACTATGAAGATGCAACTGAAATTCAGAAGGATATTGAAGAATTTGAACGAAAAGAACTCGAATTGGTTTCAAGGGTTAATAAGTCTGCTAAAGTAACTGAAATGCTGATTGCTCAAGCTGGCAAGAAACTGATAGGGTGTTGCCATAGAAGATGGAGTTCCAACTTACCTGATGGTTCTTGTGTTGTAGTTCAGCTTACATGTTTACTTCACCATAGCCAACAGCTCGTACGGGATGGCTTGCAAGCTAGTGAGTAGAAGCTACTAAAGTGAAGTAATTTGTTAGAGCCCTTGCTGAACACACAGCCCTCTGCAGTGTTGTTTCGATGTAACAGTTGCAAAGCAGCCAATCCTTGCTAAGTTTCATGAACTCAAAGAGGCAAGGGAAGCCAGCCCTATGGATGTTGAAGAAAATAAATCTTCAAATCGATCAACCACTACATAACTGCTGCCCCCATGAAATCCTTTAAGCACCTATCTGCAATTGTAAAAGAGAGGAAGAAAAGCAAAAGGAAAAGGCAGAGCCACTACCTGTGTTACAACAGTTTTCTGTCCCTGTACTGTTCTATTACAATAATGATGGTATATCAAAAAAAGCAAGGATGCTTTGGGATGGAGTTTAAAAGTTCACTATACTTATAATAAGTAACCTAGCAGCATAAGCATTGTGTGGTATCCCTTACCTAATACGATTGCAGTTATACAATGTGCATTCTGAAACATGTCAATATAGATGCGAATGTTAACTAAGAAACTCATTGCAGTGTATATACCACAATTAGACATACTCCAAATTTGCACTTAACATAGTCTTGCTACTTCAGTAATGCATTCTCCAATATGCATTCACTATGAAACAATGCTAGGAAAGGTATGATGACATGAATGGTAATGTAAAGTGAACACACTTAAACATCATTCTGGTTGATTTAAGTGCTTAACAAATGCTAGCTAGGCCCCCACATTCCACCAAGTTAAGTATGATCCATTCAATAGATGCACAATACTGCTTCCCTCATCAAGATTCATCATCTTGCTTGTCAGTGCACATGGATCCTAATAGAACAATCTCCTACTTACACCAACTGATGATAACATGCAGCAAAAGTTGCGTGAAAAGTACACTCATTATCAGTGGTTAAATAGTTAATATCAACTGAGTTGTGGTTAGGCTTTCTGGAGTTGCACAAAACAGCTAGCTCTCAGGGTTATGATGACAGCCAGATAAATGGTATTCTTGTCAATACCATACTGCATAGAAACAATGTGCAACCCCACAAGCTCTTCTGTTTATCAAACTATTCATGTAAGCTTGTAAAAAATTATGCATTTAAGTGCATGTGATTAGTGCAGAGCTTGTCACTAGTAAACTGCTCGAGAACAAATAATGTTGATGAGATGCCAAGCTCTGTGGATCGCTTTTGTGGGAGAAGATCTCTATGGGAATGACATATAGTCCTGATCGTGCTGAGAACAAGCCCACTATACAAAAGATATGTTTTACATTTGATTGCGTACACGGGGAACAACACCACCTTCTAATTTTGGAAAGGGCTCTGGAGAGACTCAACAGAACAGACCATCAGACAATACATTAAAAAACAATGAGCATTTACGACATAAAACTCAATGACCTTGCAAAAAACATATTCAATAGAACTACATTAAATTTTGTATAGTACCTTTCTGACAATCTTCTCCAGCAATATGCCAGCTCTTTCTGGACACATAAGGATCTCACACTCAAGCTTCATTAGAATTCAACCAGGAAGTAGGTGACAGCACAGTGAAGTTCTCTTCAGAGTGGGTGTTGTACACCAGCTAATGCTTTCAATTCTTATATAAAGTACAAGTGTGTCCACAGCAAATACGGTACTAATATCATAGGTTGGTAACTCATTAACTTTTCACTGGCCTTATAACACCGACAACATTATACCACAAACAGACAAATACTGATGAAATCTATCAGCAGTGTGTAGGACTGTAATGTAGGGTGAAGCAGAAAGAATAACGCATGACCTGCTTCATACAGAAACAATTTGGGCTATAAACATAGAACTGAGGAACATATTGGCTGAGTTTATCACCCTGCATAGACTGAAGTAGAGTCAAGTAGAGCCATAGTATAATTGAAGTAGAGTCGAAGAGAGTCAAGCAGAGCTATGGTGAAGTGTAGTAGAGTCAAGTAGAATCACATAGAGCCATGTTAGAGTGATGTAGACTGAACTGGAGTCAAGTAAAACCGTGTTAGAGTGAAGTAGAGTCAAGTAGAGCCATGGTATAAGGTGAAGTACAGTCAAGTAGAGTCGAGTAGAGCTATGGTAAAGTGAAGTACAGTCAAGTAGGCCAAGTAGAGCCATGGTAGAATTAAGTAGAGTCACGTAGAGCAATTTGGAATGAATTAGAATCAAGTAGAGTTCAGTAGGTGCATGAGCCGTGGTAGAGTGACAAAGAGTCAAGCAGAGGCCAGTACAGCCATGGTAGAGTGACAAAAAGTCAAGCAGAGCTTGAGACCAGTAGAGCCATGGTAGAGTGACAAGGAGTCAAGCAGAAACCAGTACAGCCATGGTAGAGTGACAATGAGTCAACCAGAGACCAGTAGAGCCATGGTAGAGTGACAAGGAGTCAAGCTGAGACCAGTACAGCCGTGGTAGAGCGACAAAGAGTCAAGCTGAGACCAGTAGAGCCGTGGTAGAGTGACAAGGAGTCAAGCAGAAACCAGTAGAGCCGTGGTAGAGTGACAAGGAGTCAACCAGAGGCCAGTAGAGCCGTGGTAGAGTGACAAAGAGTCAAGCAGAGGCCAGTAGAGCCGTGGTAGAGTGACAATGAGTTAAGCAGAGACCAGTAGAGCCGTGGTAGAGTGACAATGAGTTAAGCAGAGACCAGTACAGCCATACTAGAGTGACAAAGAGTTAAGCAGAGGCCAGTAGAGCCGTGGTAGAGTGACAATGAGTTAAGCAGAGGCCAGTAGAGCCGTGGTAGAGTGACAAAGAGTCAACATTAAAGAGCCAGAGTACAGTGAAGAGGGTCAAGTAGTGCCATTGTAAAGTGAAGTACAGTCAAGTACAGACAAGTAGAGTCAAGTAGACCAATGGTAAAGGGTTATGTAAAGTCCAGTAGAACCAAGGTAGAATGAATTAGAGTCAAGTATGCAAATAAAGCCATCATAGAGTCAAGCAGAGCAATAGAGAGTGAAGTAGAGTCATGTAGAGTCAACTAGAGTCAAGTAGAGCAATAGAGAGTGAAGTAGAGTCATGTAGAGTCAAGTAGAGTCAAGTAGAGTCAAGTAGAGCCATAGAGAGTGAAGTAGAGTCATGTAGTGTCAAGTAGAGTCAAGTAGAGCCATAGAGAGTGAAGTAGGGCCATGTAGAGTCATGTAGAGCCAAGTAGAGTCAAGTAGAGCCATAGAGAGTGAAGTAGAGCCATGGTAGAGTCATGTAGAGTCAAGTAGAGTCAAGTAGAGCCATAGAGAGTGAAGTAGAGCCATGGTAGAGTCAAGTAGAGTCACATACACTCATGTACAGCCATGGTAGAGTGAAGTAGTGCCATGGGAAAGTGAAGTTGAGTCAAGTAGAGCCATGGTCAAGTGACGTAGAGTCAAGTAGGCTCAAGTAGAGTCTCAGTAGAGGGAAGAGAGTCAAGTATAGAGTAATGATAAAGTGAAGTACAGTGAACTAGAGTCACGTAGAGTCAAGTAGACTCTGGTAGAGTGAAGTAGAGCAATGGTTGAGTCAAGTGGAATTAAGCAGTGTCATATAGAGCCATAGAAGAGAGCAGAACAGTCGAGTAGGGTCAAGGACAGCCATGGTAGAGTGAAGTACAGTCGAGTAGAGCCATGGTAGAGTGAAGTACAGTCGAGTAGAGCCATGGTAGAGTGAAGTAGAGTCAAGTAGAACCATGGTAGAGTCAAGTAGACTCAAGTAGACTCAAGTATAGAGTCAATTAGAGCCAAATAGAGTCAAGTAGAGTCAAGTAGAGCCATGGTAGAGTGAAGAATGAAGTAGAGTGAAGTAGAGCCATGATAGAGTGATTTAGAGTCAAGTAGAGTCAAGAAGAGCCATGGTAGAGTCAAGTACAGTCAAGTACAGCAATAGCAGAGTGAAGCAGAGTGAAGTATAGAGTCAAGTAGAGCCATGGTAGAGTCAAGTAGAGTCACGTATAGAGCCATGGTAGAAGGAAGTAGAGTTAAGTAGGGTCAAGTAAAGCTATGGTAGAGTGAAGTAAGTCAAGTAGAGTCAAGTAGAGTCAAGCAGAGTCAAGTAGAGCCATGGTAGAAATTACATAACAATGCAGTTCTTTCAGCACCATCTCCACCATCTTCACACATAGTGCATAGTATTGAATAAGTTTGATAGCAAATGTGTTGGTCACAAAAGTCAGACCTAACCAACTGGTCTCCTTTGTAGCCAACTCTTGCCATAGCATGCTACACAAGCTGTGGATAAGCTTGGGAATCAACCTGTATTCAAAAGTGGGTGGTAATGAGATGACCAACCAACCCCATTTTGCAGATAGAATGCAGCAATACACAGATAGGAGCTTGTCTGTAGTCGAAGGGTTGCATGTTGAAAACTGTCGAAATCATTTTCTTCCCTGTACATATACTGAAAGTATTTCATAGTGGTTTGGGTTATAGCGACTATCTAAAATATAATAGTGAATGATGTAGCACTATTTAACTAGCTTGTTTCCATGCAGCACAGAAAAAGCAAGTGCCAAACATATTGATGTGGCTTGAAACTAAGCATGTAAACTTGCACAATGCATGCTACCAATTAGCTAAGACGACACCCAGGATCCTGCCATTTCTGTATGTTATGCAGTAAATCAAAAGGTTACTTCACATACCATCAACTGATCTGAGAGTGGAAGCTGCCACTTCAATGTTTCTTTCTCTTTTTTGCACTCCTTTAGTTGAGCAATCAATACTTTCAGTGCACAGTCTTCTCTCTTTTGATGCAGCTGCATGGTTTACAATCTGAAGGAGAAAGTAGTAACAGTTGTAGCAGATTTTGTCTGATTCTGAAAAAGTATCTTCAACGTCTGTGCTGCTGGAGGTAGCCACTGACAACTGCAGGATTTGTAGAAAACTGATCGTGGCTTGTTTCCCACTTACAGGGTTTCATTCCACAGCCTTTTCATGGTATGACAAGGCTCATAATTCAGTACTTTAACAAGTAGTGTCTGGAACATACTGTAGATCGGGAACTAATGTTTTAAATGTTTGCGTTGTTGCTCAACGGTTCCCAATGTACCGTGTATATGTGTTTTAATTTATTATGGGTTAAGAAACACTAAGTAAGAATGAATTAAATCACTATAAAGTGTTTGTGGGATGATTTGCTGTTGAAAATTTCAGCTAAATATCTGGGTGTGTATTGGTCATTGCCAATGTTTCATTTCACACTGTCACAGGTATTGCAAATGCTTGAATTTCCGGAAAAAGAATGCTGTTTAAGCCAAAACTACTTTGGTAGCAGCTGAAATGCGAAGACTGTTTTACCTTTGTTACAATGTACCAATAACGGTTTGGCCACGTGATGGCTGATGGCTCTGCACTTGCTATACGTACACACTTCCTGATGTCTTGGTTTTCAAGAGATATTGGCCTGGGTTGTCCACATTGGACACTTGTTCCATGCCAGTTCTGATGCTGTACACTGTGTGTTTTGTGCTGCAGAATGTTGAATGTCAATGGATACAATGGTTAGGGCCCCTTTCTAAAGTATGGTTTTATCCCATCCTCTTTGAAAAAAACAATTTCCATCATTTTCATGTGTGTATCAGGAGATGCTACTGCATCCATCCTGTTAAAAATGTTGCATGGTTCTGTGTTTCCTACTTGTGAAATGATTGTATCAGTTAGTGTGAGGTGAAACAGTACATTGCAACAAGGGTCCATGGAGAAGAGGACGCTGCAAAGGCTGAAGAGTTGCCTAGTGCTTTTCACATGTGGAGTGACTATCTTTCCTAATTCTGTGCCTGTTGTCGTTTAGTGACCTTGTTCTTACAGTTGACCAAAGTACTGGGTCAGTGTAGTTTATGACCTCATTGACTTGATGTTTTGTAGGCTTTCTACATCGCTATATGTTACTATCAGCTTCTGGGATTAATTCTGCATTCGGTGGTTGATGGAGAAACTTGCCTCCTCAATAAGTGTTACATCTGAAGCAGTGTTGCTTTCTGTTGGCATACCACAGCTTTCTTCTATAGGGTTACTGGAGGATTGGCATGCAACTGCAAATGATCAAACCATGTGACATGTCACCATTCTTCCATACGTTAGAGCACTATGATTTTTCACTTTGCAGCTAAAGTAGATGTGTGGGGTTAATTGCTTTGTTAGTCCAGCCTTGAGCCATTGTGCAGAGGGGGATTTGAAATGTCATCAACACTGTCATCAAAGTAAATAGGCTATAGTGGTTAAAGAGTTACATCACACTGGAATATAACTTACATTCATATTATATCTGTACTTTTCTTTTCTAGAAGATGGCAAAAAATGTATTTCAAGAGTTGATCTTGTGGAAGTTAATCTCATGGAGAGTTGATTTTGTGAGAATTGTTCTTTTAGGATGATCTTGAAAACACTGAAGAGGTAGCCCATCAGTTTGATGCTAATCATTCGCAGTGGCCAGTTCCTGGTTCGTATAGGCAGGAAAAGGGCAATGTAGGCCACGCATAGTAAACCTGATCCAAAAAACCACACGTAACTGTTGGCAGGAATGTCTCACTGGAGTAGATGACAGCAAGGTGTTGATTTTCTGTAGGCTCTCTGATATAAGGCAGGAGTGTAGCAGTGGTTTCAGGTGGGAGGGTAGTTCTGGGTTCATGTGCAGGCTTAATTGTTCTAGTTTCAGAGGGAGGCTGTTCCAAAGTTCTGAGCCGTGGTTGGTGAACTGTAAGAAAGAGATAGTTCTCAGGCTACTCATCTCGCAGCTCTGAAAGGAAATGGGAGTGGCCTGGGAACAAGGCTAAGAAAGAGACTACACTACGTATACATACTACATTCTCTACAGATAATGATTTTCAACAATGTCAACAAAATGAAATGAGATTCCTACAAAACTTCACCTACACTGTTCAAATATATACAGCGCAACACTTACCAGAAAATCAATCTTTTATTTGTAAATGATGTCAGGCAATTCTTGGAACACGGTACATGTAAGAGCACAACAATACCCTAATAAATGCGAAGAGTTCTGTGTGACTGGGGGGAGCAAGAACTTTGTTTCACCAGTCAGAAAATATCTGATCAACAGACGTTTCAATAGCAATACAGCTATCATCATCAGTGTATAAAACATTGAAACTGAAGTCAGCTTACGTACTACATCACGGAGAAACAGAGGCGGAAAAGTTGGGAAAATACGGGGGTGAAAAAATATACAAAGTTTATAAAATTAATGACTAAGAGTCTCTCAGTAGATGGTCATAGGTAGAAGGGTGGGACCTCTTGTCTCTGTTTAGTGGAAGGGGTTGTTTCCTAATGTGGTATGATTCCAGTATTAACCTGGGGTATAGGTTCTTGTGTTGGTCTAAGACAGTGACCCCATTCCAATGGCCTGCACTCCATGCATGCTCCGCTACGAGACAGCTTCCTCTTGGTCTCTCCTATATAAGTGGCAATCAGCACATGGGATGCAGTACACAGCATCAGACTTCTCCACATCTGGGATGGCCTCTTTGGGTGTACAAGTCTTCTCTTCAAGGTCTGGTGTGGCTTGGGTATGATGGGTAATATCGATGGGATGGTAGCTAGTGCAATATCTTGTGTACATGCTACGATGGCGTGGCACACAGTTGAAATGTTGGGAGGGGGGGGGGTGACTACCCTTGTTTCTAAAATGGCAAACCCGTATGAATTCAGTCGAAGAATTGTACATTCTACCTACTAAGTTGAAGAATACAGTATATACACTCCAACAGTGTTGCCCTCATGTTTTTTGAAACATTTCCGGAAACAAACCCCTGCCTGACTTTATGTTCTACCCTACAAAACTGTGAAGCCATATGAAACAAATTGGAGCCATTAGACATCCCTCTGCCTCCCCTGTTTCCACTCTTCTATTCGCATTCACACAGGGAAAGCCTGGGGTCATTCATCATGTTGATAATGTTAGCTGGACACAAGATTGACATAGGGGTAAGGCACAGATAGCACACTAGGCTTGATCCCAGGCCCTTCCAAGACCATCCATTTGAATGCTGTGATGATGGTCAAGACTCCAGATGTTCACATGATCTAAACTCTTTTGTTTCACCAGTAAGAAACTTACTTTGAGAATGTGTGCCCCTCCCCCCTACATTCACCTGTATGGTATGCAGTCATGTGATCAAAAATCCCAGGATTTTCTCATCTTTCAACCACTTCCATGTATTACAGGTGAATACAAATAGAAAAGTAGAACAGGAGTACCGTGGGAACAAGGCTAGGTCATCCTTTTCAATCCAAACCAATTTGAACATGCTAAATAAGATCACAAACAGAAACTGCCGACACAACACTAGCTCATAATCAGTAACAAACCAGAACAGCTGTAACTCAGACTTAGCATGAGTACATTGACTACAGACTATGCAAACATAAAATCCTTGAGGCCATTGGGCTCACATAAAGCAAGAAAGCTGCAAGTCGTCATCGGCGAAATTAGTAGCTTCTCAGGCAATAGCAAAGGAGATCAGCGCTTGGCTAGTACAAGCTACTAAGATTCCTCTAATCTCTGAACCACCACCACAGTGTGGATCCAATACAGAATAAGCAGATCCTAGGAGTTAGAGGTATTCCAAACATTACTATTTAATCTACTCATCAGATACTGGCATCTCCAATAGTAGATTGGACTTGCTGCATACATCAGAGTGTTCAGATAAATGGGCCAAAACAAATGTACCTACATCACAACTACCTACATTAAGTGGCTCCATAATAACCCTGAACTTGCCCACAGTGCCTACTTACAATTTCTTTGTAAATATATTTGATTCCTTATTTCAAGTCCATTGAAAGGCTTGGATATTATTTTCCCAGGTGCAGCTTTTATGTGGCACTAGTATGGTAGGCTCTCTGCATCAGACGTTAACACACATCAGATCTTATGAACGTCTTACATTTTCCAGTTAGTGGACAGGGTGTACTTTTTTCCCAACATGAATGAAGCATCACAGCACCTTTTCAACTCAACTGATTCAACTCTTACCACGTCTGGCTACAAAGAAGAATGCATTATCCAATGTATGTAGCACAAGAAATTCATTTTTCAGAATTCATGAGAGGATCTAAATTAGCCCAAGTCAATCTGGGATTGATCCAATGTACCCTACTGCAATACCAAGAATAAAGTATCTCATGTAGATATCACAGCCTGTATATTTTGTGACAAGAAGGTCAATTTCCTGAGCTGTAGAGTGGCCTGTTGTTGCTGCAGCTGCTGTTACATACCAAAAATTTAACTTCTCAACTACAAGAAACCTGAAACTGAGAACTTAAAACCAGTAACTTGCTTTGTATCTGTGTTTTGCCAATAAACTATCACCTTGGAGAATGCAAGATCTAATGCAATTCAATTCATGACATTTATGGGTGGATCTATCTTCACTCATGCGCACTGCAATTTGCCTGTTCTCTGTTACAATAAATTTTGTAAGGGAATGGAAGATCAGGTGCTATCTTCTACTACCCTGTGGTGCCAGTGGCTTAGATGCTACCATACATTGTAGAACTAACCTCTGTGAGATGCATACTCCCAGCTTCCTCCTCCTGATGAGGGTAGATGGCTCTCCTGCACCAAGATGGTAGACATAGGATAGAATAGGTAGATCCTGAGGTACAACAGAAAATTAGGAACAAGGCTGATATTAAGATTGTAGTTGTAAGAAGTATGCAAGTCAAAAGCATGTAATCATTGTAAGAAATCCAAATTTTGTGGCTTTTGATATAACTACCAAGAGTACTACCAAGATAGGGTACACTTACCAGTAAAGCAGCAATCCGTAGAAGGTGAGGATTGAAGTGATATTCACTCAGACACAGGCGACGATTCATCATCCAGTCACAATTACCTAGAGCAGAAGTGACCATGATCATGATTAACTTTCGTTTTGATCTCCCACACTTGTTGAAGAGTGCATGTTTCATTTCAGGTTTCATTTTTCTGTAGCTTCCCTTATTAGCACCAGCATGTATAATGACATCAGTTGCTTCACCATCTACATTGACATCATTTGCTTCACCATCTACATTGACATCATTTGCTTCACCATCTACGTAGACAGCATTTGCTTCACCATCTACGTAGACAGCATTTGCTTCACCATCTATGTAGACATCATTTGCTTCACCATCTACATTGACATCATTTGCTTCACCATCTACGTAGACAGCATTTGCTTCACCATCTATGTAGACATCATTTGCTTCACCATCTATGTAGACATCATTTGCTTCACCATCTATGTAGACATCATTTGCTTCACCATCTATGTTGACATCATTTGCTTCACCATCTATGTAGACATCATTTGCTTCACCATCTATGTAGACATCATTTGCTTCACCATCTACATGGACATCATTTGCTAACCCCTACCCGCAAAAAAGATTATTTAGCTATAAACTTGTTTTCATATTCCCAAACTGTTCTGACATAGCCCACTGCACTATTTTACGAGTGTGACCGTTTCATTCAGACTTTGATGAGTTTTGAACAGCAGGGTTTCACTGTACTAATATCGTTTGTTTATCCCACCTGAGAAGTACTAAATGCCAAAATGCCTGCAACTTCCAAATGGAAGCACTGTGATAGACAAGCACGTATGACACCAAGAACCAATTTGGAGATATAAGGATGCAGAGTACAGAAAGGCATGTCAGATAATTGATGAAACAGACTGGGATGGCCTCCTCCACAAATTAAGATGACATTGACTGCTCTGCCATCAACTGGCACAACAGGTTCATGGAAATCATGTCTACTTGCATTCCAAAACAGTCGCTGAAACACAGGAGGAATGTGCTATGGCTTACAAAGAACATTACTCGACATGAAATACTGCATTTCAAGCTGCCAGGAGATCTGCTAAGCCTGCACAATACTCCAAATTCAGGAAACTACATAACAAAGTCGTGAAAATGATCCAGAATGCCAAGTCATCCTATTTCAAAAACCTAAATCTTAGAAACAAAAAACCTATTTTGGAAAACTATAAACACCTGAACAAACAACAGTCTACCATCCCAACACTCCGCTATCACGATACTGCTGCTGAATCTGACTCTGAGAAGGCCAATGAGTGTTTCTCAGCCTGTTTTAACAGAGACATTCCTCTTGTCCCACCTGCAGATAATGACCATCACAGTCTGCACTTCAGTCCATGCCCAGGTGAGCTCCTTTGTACAGCTGAGAAAGTAATCTTTCTCATGATGTCCCTGGACCCATCAAATACTAATGGGCCTGATGGAATCTCAGTTCAAATGCATAAAGGTACAGCACAGAGCACTGCTCCATCCCTCACTAAACTTTTCAATATCTCCATTAGTCAAGGTCACTTCCCTGAGTGCTGAAAAACATCTTCTGTTGTTCCAATTCCTAAATCTGTAAATCGCTGTGAAGCTACTGACTACAGACCCATACCATGCAACCACTATCCAACAAACAATGGTTTCCAATCTGGCAAGTCAACAGTACAGCAGTAGTTACAGCTCTCTTCTCTGTTACTCATGATTGGTTTCAAGCACTTGAGGTTGGATAACAAGTGTGTTCCACCTTTTTTGACCTCAGAAAGGCCTTTGACTCTGCTCCTCATCGGCCACTGGTGGATAAATTGGACAGGCTTGGACTTGATGCACATACCCTTTCATGGATCACCAGCTATCTGACTAATCGGAAGCAACATGCGGTTGTGGGTGGAGAATCATCCCTGGATGCACCTGTTCTTTCTGGTGTACCTCAAGGCTCTGTGCTGGGCCCACTGCTATTTCTTGTTTACATTGATCATATTTCTAATGTCCATCTATAAGATGGAAGCACACTCAATCTTTATGCAGACGACATGCTGTTGCAAAACCTGTGAAATCAATTGAAGACATTCACCACCTGCAAATGGACATTGATCGCATCAGGGGTAAACTGCAATAAGCTAACACTTAATCCTACCAAGTGCAAGACCATGGTAATGTCATGAAAAAGAAACTCTGTTCAACCCCATGCACAGTTTGCTGATTCTATCTGCACTAAGGCAAGAAAACTGATTGGTCTGCTGTACAGGAGGTTCTGTGGTAACGTTGATGATCACAGCCTACTTGAATTGTATATAGTGTAATCGTACGTCCTCACCTTGAGTATGTCGCCCCATCTGGGATCCACAACTCATTTAAGACACTAACAAACTCTAAAGTGTTCTAAAGTTTGCATTAAAATATGTTTGAAGCAATGTGACCTAGGATACCTTGAGCTCCCTACTCTTGAGAATTGTAGGTTATATTTGTCCTCTTTATAAAATTATACATGGTTACTTCTACTTCCCACCAATGTATCTGTGACCCTAGTAAGCAGACATAGTTATTCCTAATTACCTATACATTAACCTCGTGCACACACCAATGCCTTTCAGTCGTCCTTTGTACCTAGCTCTGTTTCTGTTTGGAATTATTTACCTCATGAAGCACTTATACAGCACACACCATCCATTCAGTTGTTGCTCCCCTGATTTGGTAATTGTAACTCGGTACACACTCATATTAGCTTACCAGCTATTTGTGTATCCTTGCATTAATGCAAAAGTTTCATAGAAAAATATAACTATCATCTGCTATTGCCACAGTGTTGTCACTTGCAGAAATTTTACTTGTATGAAACTGTTTTCTTTCAAACTCAGAGGTAAAAGTGGGACACTACACACATCAAAGACACTTCAGGACAACTGTGCAGTCAAGGAACATCTCTGTAACACTACGTTGTTCACATCCATTTACTTCAAGTGAGGAGCAAGCAACAAGAACATAAATTTTGACTAAAGGAAAGGGCAAGGATATAAAGAGATACTATGCGTGTGGAAGGATTGTAGTTAGTCTCATCCCCATGAAGTCTGGGTACATACTACAACAGCAGTTTCAATGACACTGTCTATACCCCGTAACAGTCACCGTTAACGACAGTACATTAGCATCCGTATGCTATACTGTATTTATACCAGCCCTAACCCAACCCTAACCTCGAATATATCACTGTATAGCATACGGATGCTAACGTACTGTCATTAATGCGTTTATATACTGTACTTGCACCTACGTCATTATAATAGATAGGGCTCCCGATGGAAAAATCAAAGTTGCTCAGATATCAAATCAAAACTGGACTATAATAGTTGGTGCTATTTTCAGCCAATTCGTCTTGGACTTGAAAGGGTTACAGGGTTTTGCAGAATCTTTGCAACAAGCAAGCGCAAGGCGTTGAAGTGCCCAGGTGTGTTTGATTGATAATTAAGTGGCTGTGAAGAAAATGTTACCTCCTACATAGTCACATAATTAGATAAAGTGTGAGTCATATTGCATAACCATAGTAGCCTCGTTCACAGGCCCCGCCCAGCTTTCCGTCGCTTGCAGTACGGAAAAGCCATGGAGAGCCTGGTATCTTTTCTCACATGAGCATGACGTAATCGGAAAATGGTGAAATTTTGCAGAACTAACAGGCTGTGTTTCACATATTTTAAACCGACTACACGCTCAACGCTTGGTGTGTAAGACAGTCGCCTCCCGCTAGCTAGATACGTGTGGTAAGTTACCTGGTACCTTGGCTCTTTTCGCTGTTCTGGGCCCGGTGCGCCCACGCACAATTAAACCCTTTCTACCATCCTTTCTATCCTGACGTCACTCACGTGAGAAAAGATACCAGGCTCTCTCCCGCTTTACCGTACTAATAAGCAATGGAAAGCTGGGCGGGGCCTGGGAATGAGGCTATAACCATAGCCTCAGCGGTGCAAACTTTGACTTCCATATAAGGAACGCAATACGGTTTTCGCTTTACGCATTCTAAGCAGTGTTGCAAAGATTCTGCAAAACCCTGTAAGTGCCAAAAATTGGGCGCAATTCAGTTCAAGTGACTTTTGAAGCTTTGCTATGAAACTAGTGGTACTGATGGATTTCACTTGATGTATCTTGTGCAAAAATGCCTGGACCACTCAGTTTATAGGTGTCAAGAGACTACATTAGCTGTTATTTTATGTTGCAATACATTTTTCCCATAGAAGAATAGTTGATAGTTTTTGACAAGTAAATTTAGCAAGCACCATTGCAATTGATCATTTACCATTGGTAGGGTATTAAAATAGCTGGACCACTTGCGTGGATATCTGTTACAGGTATGTTCATATATAATCTCCCATATAAAATCAAAAATCCCATAATGGCCATATTTTGGCATATAACCCTCTGTTTGCTTTATGTATTTTCGGAAGAATGAAAGTCATAGAAACTATTGTAACTGTAGTTTACAAACAAGGTCACATGGTTCTTGGATTTCAGCATAGTTGAGTCAAGTTTGTTCGTTCTTTGATTTTCCCTCGGGACCCCTAAATAGAGACCCAGCCTGGAATTCAAACTGTGTCTATGGATGCATACCATCTCCCCTTTGCCTCAGAGTTCAGGCCAGGAATTCAGAGGACAACGGTCGAGTTAAATCCTGCCTGTTGAAACTCAACAAAGTCTCCATGCATGCCACAGTCGGACAGCACGGTATAATGTTTAAGCTTATTGCATTTATCCTAGACGACCCGATCTATGATCTACTTTGGTACCTTGCTTGTGACTTCTGCTGAGGGCTGCATGTGCTCTGAGCAGCTCTGTGCCGTTTATACGTTAGCGAGTTGCGACCAGGCGCCGGCGGCGGTACCGCAGTCCTGTTCTTTTGAACACGTGATGCAAGCTCTCTTTGGCTCGTTCCGAATTCTGGGACGGTGCGAATCCACCACAGTTGTTCAAAAGTTCTCCAGATAGCCTTGCGCTTTTGCGTCTTCTGCAAGGACTCAAAGTGTGTTATCAACTAAGGGGCTTTGGAGAGAAGGAAGTTTCCAGATGCTTGTTCTACTACAAGCCCTCTAACAGCAGCAAGGTAAGTTTTTGTAATGCTCCCGTATTTTGCTGGAACCGGGCATTTTATCATGCATTTGTTGTAAAGCAGCCTGTAAATGCAGCGACGACCAAGTTCAGGAGGTATTGCAAGCTTCTGAGAGAAACTAGAGTATCAAGTATTCTAGGAAGAGCTCATTATCTCCCCGTTGCAAGCTGTATGTAAGGTTGGATTACGTCATGCTTGGTTGTAACGTCGTTACAATATACTTAAGTCTATGGCAAGGGGGTGTGTCGCCAATAAAGCATGATGTAACTCTACTGGTCTAGTATAGTATAGTACTCTAGTATAGTCAGGCATTAGGCCGCTTTATGAGCGCGCGCGCCCATGCCACGCTTTATTCATTACTCTACTATGGAACTACTCTACTATGATCTATGACTTTGGCTGTTGTCTTCATCAGTTTCCGGAACCCATGAGCACGGTATCTCATAATATTTATAAATACTGCCATAGTCAAAGGTGGAACTGTGTACATAGAAGTTGCACAACCTGCAGAAAGAGGCTTCAGTGTGAGGAAAACATGGTGAGTCAGGGATAGCGGTCCTCTCAGGTTGTATCCTACCCAACTCGTGTCACCTTTCTATGAATGAGAGACTTCATTCAGTATCAATACATATAGCTAGCAACTCTTATTAGTGCACATCATACACACATGGCCCAAAGACCTACGCTTGTGACCAACCGATATAACCTACGGAAAATCCATCTGGTAATGTTGCACTTGATTATTGGGCTTTCCTAATTTTGAAGGAGTTATTTGAGACTACCAATCAAATCCATGCAATTACTCAGGTGGCCTACTGACACTCAAGCACTTATGGGGATGCTAACTAGTGATAACTAAAGCCTTGTAGAGGTGAGAAGGCCAGCTAACTTGCATATATGGCCAGTGCCAGCTGCGTTCAACTCCCTGTGAACATGTGCAAAAACCCAAGAAAGGAGGGCTATGTTACCAGATGGATTTTCATAGGTTATAACGGAGCTGGGCAAGATGTGTAATGTATGACGAGGCTTTCTCAGAGCATTTTCGGGACTTCAAGTGTCTAAAGTAGCAACAAAAAGATAGACAATTTTTTATTTTCCATACAAAAATCGAGAGTGAGACCAGGGTGCGGGGCTCACATGCACGAAATTCAATGTTGCATGCCTGCGAATGATGGCTACTTTCAAAAAGAAGACAAGATCAAACCTTTCAGCCAACTTGCATCACATTTCCGCATTGAAAGTTTGGAAAAGTGCCTGCTCCTGTGAAACGGTCATTTTAGGCAACTTGGTTTGGTCCTACTACTCTACTATGGTTAAATCGGTCAAGTGGCTTTACTAGCTGCATTCATGGGGTACTCAGGCGCGTTAAGGACTGGGTCCAGCTGTTTTGCGCGCGCTGCCTAAATTACCCTTAGGGCAGGCATTATCAGAAAGCGGTTGTACTATGTAAACAATGCGGAACCTTGGAATGCAATTAAGTACCTTCGCTATCACAGTACCAATGGACCATTTTAGGCTTGTACTCTTCCTAACAATCTTGTCCTTACCTCATTCGACTAAACGTGATGCGATACACACGTCTGTAACACTAAAAGTCGTTCTGCAAAGCGCTTCCAGCAATTTTCAAAGCGTCTATAGTGGAGTCACATGCACCATGTAGGGTAGCACGTGCCAGCTACTCTTGAATAAGCCGCATAATGGCCGCTTGGCAGCTCTTTTTCCGGAAGTAACTCATGCGGAATTCTTCAGAAGAGAACTGGAGTGTACTATTGGGTTTGATGGAGAAGAAATCTAATTGTCTTTGATTTCACCGTGGGAAAAGTTCGTAGCTTACCGCTAAAGGTACGAAGTAGAACTTTAAATGCCCGGTGGGCGTGGCATATTGCCAGTTCCAGCGCTTTGGAAAGCGACGTCAACTATTCCCACGGATAAAAAGTTGGGCCAGTTGAAATAGAACGTATTGGTGCAAAAAGAAACGTGAAATTTTGCTCGCACGAATTCCACATATCACATTTATTGCACTGATATACCTCAAGGGAGGGGCTTGGTACAGCTAAGCTGTTTGTGGGCGTGGCCTAAAATTATGCCACAGTAAACAATAAGGGTGGGGCTACATGTAACAACACTAAACAATTACTTTAAGCTTCTTCATTTGTCATAAACTTGATTCAAATTTTGCCCTAATACTGCCTCAGAAGCACTGGACCCAGTCCTTAATGCCCCTGAGTAGATTTATATTTTTTCCTGGGGGAGCATGCCCCCAGACCACCCTAGCTTGTGCATGCTTATGCATGTGCTCCTCAATCATTCCCATGGCCGTACCAGTCGAAAATAGCCTGCAAATGCTACCATGAGAGGCTAGACACAAGACAGCCTTTCAGGTGCTGGGCTAACAACAACATGACCCATCAAAACAGCTTGGCAAGGTTAACTGCTAGCATATACTATATGGACACCTTGTACTGGTACATCAGCGCACAACAGAATCTGCACACAATTTTGCAGCCATATCTCTCATAGCCAATTAATTTTGGTAGAAGATTCAGCCATTATTCCATAACTATGAGCTCGGCATACTTCTTGAGGTCTGTCTGGTCATGCCCATAATAAACACAGCAAATTATTTGTACACAGCTGCTTACGTAGGTGCATATGCAACAATTTAGGGATACGACAGGAGTAAGGATGTGTGATAGCATTTCTGAGTGTTGTGTGGGGGAGGGGTGGGGGGGGGGGGGGGGGGGGGGGGTTGGCCATTGGGGGACATGGAGTGTGACCGACCTTCAATAAACCTTGCTTCTAGTAGTGTTAGAGGAAATCTTATCCAGTCAATTGTGTAGGTCCAGTTTGCCAAGCAAGTCTCTGAATCATGTACAGAGGAACTCCCTATTCTGGACTACCTGACTTGCAGACTTCGCAATTATCCTGACAAACGTGCATAGTCCCAACACCCTGCCTATGTAACCTGTAGAAACCACCTCCTAATTTATGGATACCTCAAATTCAATAGCTGATAGGTTTCTAGTTCCACTAGTACCTGAGCCATATGAAATTCACTCAATAATTGTCTACCACTTTTGTAAGACTTCAACTGAATTCAAAGAACAGCAATTATATTAGCACTGTACCAGCCATTCTCTCTTTCTCACCGCTGTACCACAAAGGAGAGGTCTAGAAATGCAGATTCACCATACTCAACACCTGTAAGCAAGCCTAAAGAAATATACTGGAAGCTCCTGAATTATGGATTCCTGCATATTCCGGACACACAGTGGTGTACGCTTTAGAGGAGTCTGCTGTATAGCTAGCAATGTGATCTACATGCATTGAAAAACATGCTGTGGTATTCAAGTGTTACGTGTGCAAATTAGTGCAGATGTCCAGAGGTTTACTGACCCCTTTGAAGATTTTTCCTATCCATCATGACTTTTCTATGCTTGTTGTCAAGTGAAACTTTTTGTGTGCACAGTGACACTAACCATTGACCACTCAGACTGGATGTCCATTGTTTTCTCTGGCCCATAAACTCAGGAGCATAAGTAACGATACTCTATTTCAAAATGCACTTTTTGCAGTACCGATCACGTAGGGATATCTATAATCATGGGATATCATACCACAAGATTAGGTATACAGCAGTGCTAAAGCAGCCATTGCAGTACCATGCCACAGTACTAAAGAAGCTGCCGCTAGGGTGGACTCTAGACTACTCAGCGCTAACGAAAAAACATTCTGCCATCTGCTATGACAGAAGACTGCCACATGGCCAGTATTGCTGCTGCTGCTCTTGGAACAGCTAGCTACATTTTATAATCATTCTTTGACAAAACTCCATCCACAGACCAGTACTAGTATTCATAGGGTACTTATGTTCGGGTGAATAATACTGTTCAGGAAATCGATGGCAACAGCTTTGATAGGTACTTATGTTCATAAGGTACTTGTAATCGATGGGTGCTTATACTCCCGAGTTTACCCTATGTGTTGTATTGCATTTTGGTATTTACTCTACAGCCTTTGTATGTACAGAAAACAGTTTCTTGGTTACCTTATTCAAGAACACGTGATACATAGCCAATATCTACAAGAAAAGCATTGCAATTGCAATTTCCAGCTGTTAAGTATGCCACAAATAGCAGTGGACTTATTTGTCATGGTTATCAGTGCCAAGTGATAGTAAACTAGCTGTAAGAAAATTCTCGGACTCCAACCCAAGGTCTTAATACTTGTTAGATCCTCCTCTAACCACAGCAGACTATACTTGTTTTCTTCTTACTGCAGGAAGTATAAGTGCCACAGTGTTTCCAGGAGAGGAGCACCGAGACTGAGGGGGAAAGGTGAGGATATTGACACACCTTACATCAAAAGTTGCTTGGGTTGATTACTTAGTGTGATTTTTCCCCATGCCATCAATTTTTCAGTTGTTCAGGGTTGTGGTTCCGTGATAGCTACAGACTTATTTTTAATCCAGATCGTGCAAATAAGTATATATATACTATTGACCCAAAATATGCTTGGAAAGACATACCCATCAGCATTGATTAATCTACGTTTCATATGCTGTGGGGATGGATAGGGCTTTTGTATATTTGGGTACTTGTACCTATGTAGTGTATGCTTCATGAAAACACATGTAAGTTAGTTTGAGTTGGTCTGGTGGCAAATTGTTCTCATGAGAGTTGATCTTTGGACAAGTTGGCCTCGTATGAGAGTTGATCTGGACCAGTGGTGTTGATTGTCCTCATGAGACTTGAGAGAAAGCTGTGTCCCAACTCAGACAGCTACTGTACAATGATCACATCTCTAACAGTAAACCAAAAAGGATGTGACAACCCTGCAAATCGGCTAACCGATCTCCCTCCTACACAGAAAAAATAAAATTTAGGATTGTTTGAGTCAATATTAAATTTAATGCCTTTACCTGGGTAGTGTGAATACGATGTTGTAGCTAGCATTCTAGCACTGCCAAAGGTGAAAAGAGGCCTAAAAGGAAGCAGGAGGGGGGTTTGAGTTCAGTGACACCGTGTGCTTTTTAATTGCACGGGCTCTATCGATCCTCAATTCAGTTGCTGTATCCGTCTGAATAAAGAAACGTTGTGTGTAAACAAGAAAAGTAGTAGTGTTCACGGAACACTTTCTGGTATTCAATAGTCCTCTGAAATGGGGGAGTCTTTCAATTAGTCATGCAGAGAAGTACATCTTGTCAAGGCCATGCATGGATCAGCAACAATAAGATGCAAAGCCAAGGAAGAGATAGAAATAACATGGAGGTTATTCTGACTGCATTTGTTTCTGTAGAAAGACCTTGATTGGGAATGACATGTGTATGTATATAGCGTACTACCTGTTACAACAAGAATTTTTACATGTGGGCCTTTAGCTTCTGGCCTGCCCTTGGTAATGGACTCCAGATGTGCCCCGAGTGTTTAAATTAGCTGCTCCACAACTGATGTAGATTGTCCAGGCCAGGCAGAGCCACCTACATGAAGCATCAAAATTGTTGGCATTACTGAATGTGTTAACATTTCTCTCTCTCTCTGTCCCACCCTGCAGGAGACCTATTGGTTGGCAACTCTTTGTAAGCCGTTGCTTGGGGGTAGCTCCATTACTGGTGTAGTAGGATAGTTCTGGTCTATGGCAATAATGTGAGTAGCTTGTTGGTGTACCGTATGTGTGTGTATTTAAGGTTACGGGTACATGTTCATGAATAAAATTAGTATGTCACAAACTTGCTTGTATAACATTCCTATCCAAAAGCTACCGGATTTTTACAACAACCGGTCGCTACACAGGGCATTCAGTTATAGTTCAGCATAACACTAACTTCGCTACAGTACACAGTCGAGTGACAGTAGGCGGCTGCTCAGTGGAGTACGAGTACAAACTTCTACGTCAGTTTACTACGACGGTAGGAGGAACTAGGTGCTATTTATGACTTAAACAGAGCCAGAGCAACTCACTGCAGGGCCACACGAAGCGTTTTTACTCATATCTCGGAATAGAACAGAGCGGCAGTGGCTGAAAGGCTGCTGGATACTCGAAAAACGGGTACCCAGTAACTTCGAAAACGAACTACGGCGAACTGGAAAATTTTTCTTTCAAAAACGCTTCGTGTGGCCCTGCAGCGATGTCGTACAAATAGATAAAACGCTGCTATACGGCATTCTGTGTGCAACAACGCGAGCGAACTGACGTGGAAGTTTGTACTCGTACTCCACCGAGCAGCTGCCTACTGTCACTCGACAGTGTACTGTAGCGAAGGTAGTGTTATGCTGAACTATAGCCGAATGCCCTCTGTAGTGACTGATTGTTGTAAATATCCAGTAGCTTTGTTGTAGGAAAAGTTATACAGGCAAGTTTTTGACTTACTAATTTTATTCATGAACTTGTACCCGTAACCTTAAAGTATAGAAGGTTGGAAGTTATCTTTCACTTGGGCTTCAACGAATTATCGTTTTGTTCCTATTTAATTGATAACAAAGAATCAAGAGTAAATCAGTATCCCAATCACAGTGTTCATCTCATAATTGTGTGTGTTAGCAACGTCCCAATGGATGAAGAGGCAATCCTGGACTTCTGATGGTTAACAGAATCACTACGCTATTAGTAGAGTTTGTTGCAAGTACCTTGCACTCTATCTTCACCAACATTGGTGAAGATAGAGTGCAAGTGCGCCACGGTTTAGTTGCTTTAGCCCTCCTGCAATCCTGTTGTCCATGTACAAGTGAATGGAGAGACCCTAGACACTTACTGGCCTGACCGCAATAGCACGAGTTACATAAATTAGTTTTTAATGCTCTGCCACAGTTTAGTGCTTTAGCCCTCCCGCCATAATCCTCTTGTCCTTCCAAGCAGTGCCCAGCTTTCATATCAACAAAATATGGTTTACTTTCTGCTCTTCCTCTTCTTACTGGATAAGGCTTACCGCACTAATTTTAGTGGCATGCCTAGCTTAGGGCACCATTCGAGGTCTTCAACAAAGTTTGTAGCATTTGTAGTCACTTTACAACTTCAGAATGCAGATGGTAGTGCCTGCATTACAGTAGCAGGGCAACCTCGCTAGATGGCAGTTTCCCACGTGTAATTACAAAGCGTTCTGTTATTCTGCTATTCCGTATTTCGCGTTTTACAGCGTTCCCTCACATCTGCATGTTGAAACTTTTCATACCACCACAGTTTGTGTGTACATACTTTGCTTACTATGGTTGTTACACTTAAGGAGGATAGTTAGTAAAACTTCTATTCATTTGTTAATAGCCCCAGATTGATAGAAGAAACATTTGTTGCGGTCCTGTTTGCCAACCTTACGTGTCAACTTAAAAACAAGTTGTGCTTAAACTGTCAGATGATGTGTTTATTTGGTATTCAAAAGCAGTTGTTTGTAGGCTGTTTGTTGTTTCAATTTCAGGTCTTACACACCTCTCAGTGACATGACAAGGGCAGAAAAGTGGACAAACTCACTGCACACAAACACTGTAAGCACATGCATCAACCTTCTAGATGTATAGTAGTTGAGTATTTGCTTGGTACAAGTCATCCACAATCACCTGACCAACTTGAAAAAAGAGAGAGATATAGCCTACATATATAGAGAAAAGAATCTAGCAACATCCATTTCCTTCCTATGTTTAAGGTTACATATTTGAGACAGTGTCTAGCTCTGTAGCTGTAAAGCCATCATCATTTGTGTAGGACCACATGTAGTAAGCTTGTATGTTCTTAGCCCACGTCCAGTGGCTCCACTCTTTCTGTGGCCAGTCACAGGTCAGAGTTTTAAACGACCAGAAACCTATATCATGATAGGAATAAATGCTTTCCTGGTGATCAGTGAAAAAGGAAACACACAGCAATGTTGAGTGCTTATACTCGCTACTATGATACTTTCCTAGTAACTATAGCTAGATGAACCATGAATAAGAAAGTACTGTTCACAAGTAAGTGCCTCTGAAGACAAATAAGAAAACCAAATTTGATTTTTCCTTTTCACTGACTTAAAATGGAATGAGCACACTCTCTGCCACTCTCCTTAACAGGAAGACTCTCAAACATACACGCATACATTCTTACAAGGTTACCTAGATCTGGACAAACAGAACTGCTCGTACTTTCAGTTGAGTGACCCAGCCTGGGAAAGCAAGACAATGGAACTCTGCACAGCCGTGGCTGTTTTTCCTGCACCTCATCATGCAACAGTGTGAGTGAGGGGATGCTATTAACGGTGCTAAAGAAGCTCCCAAGACAAATTTATCTCACTAAGGTGGCCTCAGTCAAATGAGTTTAAGTTCATAACATTATATTGAGTGTTTCGCTGGGCAGTTTGCACTGCCTCCTCCATTGTTGACCACATCTATAATGTCTGATTTTGATGTTAATATGGGAATGATTCTGTCATACATTGCTAAATTTATCTCATGAAACATCCTCTGTCCTCATTTTACCACCAAGGATTTTAGCAGGCAGACAAATCTCTTTTAATTTACTCATGTAAACATGTCCCCTGGTACTTGTCCAGCGATCTCCCAAAAACACCATCTACCAGCTTTATATCCTGCAGTCCTGGAACCTACCAGTTATAGTATTGAGGACATTAACTTGCTCCTGGTCCTTTGCACTAACGTTTACTTGTGAGGCTGTGGCAATCATGTGTATATAGAAAGCAACAACAGCTGAAGTTGAGGCCTTGGAACGAGAGTTGGGTCAATAGGCAATAGATAGCATGACTGGATGGCCACGGATTTGGAACCACAATAATTCTGTACTTCACATAACCATGCTGTTTTCTTCCATTGTATTGTTCAGGAGCTTAGCAACCACCACACTGAGAAAGAGCATATGGCTAGTGTACCTGTCATCTTTTGTCAAATCCTTCAGAGCACTCATTAAACCAGATGAAATTGATATAATGTTTCACAAGCCACTTTGTAGGGTTTAGTTGCAAGTCATTTTGCTGCAAAACATGATGATTTGATTGCGACATCGCACTCTCCACCAAAACATTCAGAAACTGAATTCTACGCTATCCAGAATCTTTCCATACATACTTGATCACACGCAATTCAGTAGTTTTTGCTAATTGCAGCTGTTGAGCTGCAATTAAAGGCAAAACCAGGCCAATTAAACTGACATCCTTCTTGGAAGAATACTACAAGGACATGTTGGTCACGTACAACACTATGGACGTAATTGTTTTTGTTTTGTTTTTCTAGCACTTTATAGAAATTTATGCATCAATCGGCCATGAAATGAATTTGATGTGGCCCTATTTGGATTTTGACTTCTCCTGTCTAAATTGGATTTGTTAATCAGTTACAGATTGCTACTGTGACTAGTATGGATACTGAAAGAGCTCACCTGCTGTAACAAGAGACACTTGTTCTCATTTATAGCAACAAAACTGTGAATATACTGCTTTAGTTTTTGCAAGGCACAAAATTTGACAGAATGTTTTATCAAGCATTGTATGGTAGTTTGATCCTCCTTTGTACTGAAATCCTGCATTCATCAGCTCCTGATGGTTGTTATTTTGATAGTGGATAAGCACACATTAACAGGAATTTGAGTTTTAACAGAAATGGTTAATGTATAGTCAGTCATCTGCAGAGGTTGTGTACTAGTCTCGCAAGCCACACCCTTGTGAGAGTAGTTGGTGTTGTACTTACCAGACTGTACTTTCTCCTACGTGACTGTCTTGCAAACCACTGTTGACAGTATGTCTGGGCTTGCTGCTCACCCCGTTTCTTCTCCTGGCTAGTGATACCTTTGCTGGGGGTGTTTTACTGGGGGAGTCCTGCCCCTCCTGGTGTGGGGCTCAACTCCTGCTTGAACAGGTCACATCACTTACCTCAAATGTGATGAAGGCATGAATGAAATGAAAGAGTTCAGGAGAGAGAGACTGAGAACAATTGTACAACTCACACCTTCACCAATAAGCAACATAGGTAACTGCACATGCACTCCTGCCTTTGTAGCGCCAATGATTACCAATAGGGATGGAAGTATGTTTAACAATTTACTAGGAGAACATACATGCAGAAAGCCTCATGGCAAAGCAGAGCCTGGCCACTATTGTCGATACACTAACCATGAATAGTAGAGTAGCAGGAACAGGATTGGAAACTTCCGTTAATGCCTAATTAACACTTCCCATTTGTGTTAGGACTAGGTCAAAATGTAGCATGGTAGGGATACCATCTGTACATGATGATAGGCATATACCTGTGTTTATGTAGGCAGCTGAAAATTCAGTGTCATAGACAATTAGTAGCGTGAAGGACAATACAAAAGTCAAGGGGTTATCTAAAGGCAGAGTTGACCAGTAGTTTGACACCTATTTGACCCTTACGAGGGAACCATAGGCACTCTATAGAATATCACAAATAAGGAAGGTGTTGATTGAGTTTCCAATTCTTGTCCTAATGCTCTAGTGATAGACTATGATAGCTACCTGAGCCTTGTGCCTATGCTATTCATTGGCCTGGAAACCCAGTGCTCAGCTTTTCTTCAGTCATTCCGAACTGCTGAGCAAGGGAGTTTGGTTAGGGCAGACAAACGACAATACACCGCTCATAAGAGGAGTGTAGAAACTGCTAAGCGATGTAGATCGAGCTGGGTGCGTACGCTGAATTCACTTACTTGTTTACCTGCAAGTCAAGCTGAAAACTCAAGCCGAGCTTGCTCGCTTGCTCAGTAGTGATATCCACAATCGAGACATGAGCTGCGGAGGCCAAGATTCACGCCGAAATTGCTTGCTGCTTTGTAGTGCCATATTGAACTGGGGCTAGTTCGACCGCTTACACAGCAGCAATGGAGATCACGTGTGCCTGTAGGTTGGGGGGCCTGAGGGCCAAATGCGTGACATACATTAACATTGCAGGGCCGAGACTGCAACACGACTGCCAAGCCTCGAGCCTCCTAAACATGTCACGCTTCCTATGCTGTACTCAGCAATTACACTCCATTTAGCATTTTCACATACATGAATTGAAAACGACTTCCAGTACTGCTCCATACTTTTCACACATGCAAGCTGTGACAAAATTAACAACAAACAAAATTGTATTCTCTTACTGTGTCAATTGTGAATAGGGCGCCACTAAAAATGGTTGCAGGCCTCAGAGTGTGCTTTCAGTATGAGGAACATCAGCACAGTTATGATGCAAGCCCCAGGCTTTATGTTGTAACTGTGCCAATATCCAGCATATTTGCCCATGTAGCTATATAAGAACTTGCCTGGATTTCTTGGGCCAAAACTCGGATGATGTCATAGCTTAGTTTGTGTTGTTGGCTTGTGACAACCTGGACAAATTTTTGGGCAACAATTTTGCTGCTGAAGGACTAAACCACTTATGTTTTTGCATGGTAAGCTGAAGGTCTTCATACTTATTTGGTCCATTTAATACAATAGTGAGTTGTTTGTTTTGATGATCAGAAAAGCAGAGAGTGATCAAAGACCTACTGGGTGGGCTAATAAATTCAAAGCAACTGAGTTTGTACATGAATCGGTTTCATTCACTGTAGCTGATGGGAAAGTGGCAAGTGAAAAAGACTTGCAGATATTCGCAACATGATTTGCCACTTAAGTACTAGCTGGGCTTTGTACAATTTATGTGTTTGGAGTTTGTGGTGATTTATAACAATGCCAGGTTGTCTAATGCCGACATACATTTCAACTTTGAAGCATCTAGGGGGGCAAAGAAACTTCGTGTGACTTTTTCCCATTGGAAACATTTTTTGAAGTCAAGTACAGATAGTTCATGAAAAGTGGCAACTGCTTGTGGCTCACACGATATCATCAATTTTAAGACTACAAAAATACATGAAGAAAACAAACACATCTCCGGTGATCTCAAAAGACCCAACAAGGAGAATGGCTGCCTTGACAAGACTTTGTCATTTATTTATTTCGAGGGGGAGTAGCATGCATCCTTGGAAACAGGAAACATTTGGATAAGGCGGACTTAAATCTTTTATATTTGGGCCAGGCCTAAGCAAGAGCCACACTAGCACATCTGTCTAGTGAGCCTTAATGATGACAGTTGTGGGGCAGCCAGGAAGGACAGCCAAAGCATAATCAGTTGTGTAGACAAGGCAGGCCACTCACAGAATTTGGAGGGCAACAGGATTGTCCTAGTACTTTTGTGGTTAAGCTTCATGTCACCATGATGGATTACCTGTTTCTTCAACTTGCTTTAAGTAAGGACCAGTCATACTAGCTCCACTGTGTACACACAACAATGGTTAATAGGGTGCTAGACTTAGCCTGTTTGGAACACATAGCCATACTTGATAGTAGTTTCCCAGAGAGGACAAATGGCTGCATGGCAAGCCATCTCTCATGAGCTTATAATGCAGTAGTTACCACACTGCACTGTCTGATTAGGGTTTCCCCACAAATGTTTTACATTCCTCCAGTTACCATTACTGGCAAATGGCAACTGGACATGCAGTTGTAAGCGGGTGACTCTAATCACTGGAGTGGAATATGGAATGAACGGTGGAATGGAAAAGTGAATGGAGTGGTGAATATACACAGCTGCATATAACTGGCCCTGCTCAATGTACGTTGAACTGCCTAGTGTATCTCTAAGGCTACAATCGTGCTGCAGAGGCTTTATGAGCAGGTGTAGCATTGCCCACATGCTTCTACATTCAAACATGGTACTGTACCTACCTTATCGTCAGGTGCTTAATTATATTAGTGTTGCAAAGCCAGACTCTCACACATAAAGCAAGAGTGTGACTTCGCGAGACTATAGTTATGAAATGTCATCGTGGACAAAAATGTGATGGGAGAAATTAGTGCTCAATCCTCAGTTTCTTCACTTTCGATCCTTGTCTGTGCACTTTGATCCCCAGCCCTCACAACCTTAGTAGCAAATCAGTAAGCTTGGGTCCCATGCATGTTACTGTAGCTAGTCACTACCTGCTTAGTTGCAGTGAATGGGCCCAGGGGACCCAGTTTAGGGAAGCCCCATTTTCTGACCGTGTCAGACGTCATGATACCAGACAAGGAAGTATGCCGGCAACACTGGACTTGCTGGTACGGTGAGATAAGAGGCCTAGAGACATAGTAGGTAGGTAGGTAGCTTGATTTAAAGTGAACAAAGCCAGCTACATAAGTTACATAGATGTAATTGTGTCCATCCACCATTCCGTTCCATTGTTCCATTCCACATTCCAGTCCAGTAATTAGACACCTGTTGTAAGCTTTGTGCTGTTGTAACATTTGAATTGTACTGCACTGTTGAGTGACCAGAGTAAACTCTGGTAGAGTAATTATAGAGTATGAAACCATAGAGAAGAGTTGTAGAGTTGAGTAGCATTAGGTCCAGCTATTTCAGAATATGACAGAGTAGGGTCAGGACAAATAGAGTGCAGTAAATGAAGTACACCTTTATAGGGTGGATAAAGTAGAACAAAGTTGGGAAGAAACTAGCAAACAAAGTTTGTAACCTTGTAGAGTGGTGTTGAGTTAGTAGAATGTATTTAGAATTGGGTAGAGTTGTTGTAGACTGGGACAGCGGGGGATAAAGTGGGTGGAGTATGGTAAAGTCAAATAGATTCATTGTGTTGTTAGGTAGAGTTGGTAAAGTTCAGTACAGTTAGATAGAGCCACCGTAGAGTAGCATAGTGTAGGGTAGAGTCCATTATAATTATGTAGACCTGTTGTAGAATGGGACAGAGTAGGGTATGGTTAGCCTGGTAACATCTGCGGGAAAGTAGTCAACTTCCGGCGCCTTGCTCCGGTGGTACCAATCAGATTGCAGAAGTAGACCACATGTACACGTGACATTTTGTCCACTCAGCAAACAACTATCAACTCGAAAATGAACTTATAAGCACAGAATAGACTTCAAAAGTTTGTGAAAAACAGTTTTTGGATGTGTGGAAGGGACGCAAGTCCACACAGTCTAAGATCGAAGTTCACTGCAGTCAGTTTGCGGGACCGGCTCGCTCACCATACTTCACAGCTCCAAGTTTACATGTACAAAGTGCATCACGGAACTCAACAGAGCTGCAGATGCCTCGAGGAAGAAGAGCGAAATTGTAAATAGCTTGCAGTGCTATCAGGTACAGTACCGATATTGCATGGCAGTTTATTAAAATCATATGACAATTATTACTAAAGTGGGAGTGTTCTACACTGATCACATGAATGATGACGCCCCGGAAGTCAATAGCTTTTGTCGCAAATGTTACCAGGCTCTCTCCTGCCCCTGTGTTTGAGGAGAGAGCCTAGGAACGAGGCTAGGGATGGTCAGGTCGAGTCAAGGATAACCAAATAAAGCCATCATAGAGTTTGGTCGAGTCCAGTAGAATCAGATAAAGTTGATTTAGGCTATGGTGGAGTTAGATAGAGAGCAGTGGAGGGCCGTTGTAAAGCGGGGCAGAGTCAGGTAGAGTGCAGTAAAATCATGTATAGCATTTGTAAAATAGAGTTGGTAAAAAAGTATTTGGTAAGTGTAGTAGACTCAGAGTCTAGTGGTATCAGAGTAGAGCCACTATCAAGTATAGTTGAGTTGTGTGGACTCCAGCAGAATCATGTGAGGCCCTTGTACAGTGAGGTAGGGTAGGGTAGAGATGATTAGAGTCCAGTAGAATGAGATACAGCCATTTTAGAGTAGGCTTTCACAGTAGAAAGTGTGATTGAGTAGGGTAGAGCTGGGTAGAGTGTAGTAGAGTCAGGTAAAGCCATTGCAGAATAGAGTAGAGGAGAGTTAGGTAACGTCTAGTTGAACAAAGTACAACAATTGTACAGTGGAGTACATTCAGGTAGAGAGTAGGGTAGGTTAGAGTCAGCACGAGTTGGTAAATAGGACAATTTTAGACTGGACTAGAGTAAGCTACAGTAGAGTAAAATGAATTAGGAACAGATGGAGTCTGCATAGAGTTGAGTGCAATAAATTAGGTAGAGGCATTGTAGACTGCTTTAGAATAGAGTCCCATAGATAGTTTGAAACCCGTGTTGAGTCAGGTACAATAGGATGAGTCAGTAGAGTTCCAGTAGAATCAAGTACATACATTATGAGTGGGTTAGAGCAGTGGGGTAGATTAGGTAGAATCCATGTTATAATTAAGTGGAGTGGAATATATAGTCTTGTGTCCAGTCCTCATGCACCTCCCAGCGAGAAACGGTGTGGTGAATGAAGTCAAATTTCTTGTACCTACTCTCAAAAAGTGGTAAGGACATGAGATGGCGAGATCATAAAAATACTGTATATACAACAGCAAAAGGTTTGCTTCTACTTGGGTATCCTTGCTATTTTTGAGTGGGTTTGCGCAAATGTTGAACATTGCTAGGTTACACTGTCACCTAGAGTAGGTTCATCAAAGCATTTTCCTCGTGAGAGGGTGGGGTTTGGTCACAAGACTATTCAGTAAAATGAAGAATTGTAGAGTGTGGTGAAGCAGGGTAGAGTTGGGCAGAGTCCACTAAAATCAGATAGAGCGAATGTAGGAAGATTGATGATCATCTTGCCTCATTTCACTATCATAGAATTCAACTCCTTGACTCTTGAAATGAGTTTCTCAAGATCAACTTGATCATCAGCACTCTGCCTCCCATTCAGAGAGACACTTCCTGCTTGGCTGTGTTTGCAGTTCTAATTCCATGCTCTGTCAGTGCACTTTAGCATAAGTTCCCCATCCAATCTTTCTGTTTGTAAGTGATGATGACACCTGAGCTCTGCTTGAAACTGTTGATGGAATGTCATGACTTAGTTTGTCATTCGTGGCATTAAGTGCCCCAATGCAGTGCAGGGTAGCACTATGGTAATGTGGCACTTCTTTGAGCTCACTTTCGATGTCTTAACTTTGTTTCACTCAACTGTTTTCCTTGGGACAAAGAACTAGGCTGCTATTTTATTCATGTTTCTCATCATGTTGTACAAATCAACCTCTCCTTTTTGTCCTAGATTCAAAGTTCCCTGGCTCACAGGCCATGTTGTTGTGCAACATGAACTTCTGTACCTATTCATCTGATCCCCTGAATGTGGAATTCACTATTCACTGTTAGCTGAAGATCATGCTTTCCAACTACAGCTTGAGAATGTCTGTTTTCAGGAGGTTGACGTTCTGTGCCTTCCATTTTTTTTCTCTTCTTGTTACTTCTTGACTTTACCAGGGGTACTATTGAGCCATCATTGATTTTTGTTGCTGTGTACACCAAATGAGTTGCTGCTAGTCTCACACTGTCCATTCCTACAACGTTCACTGTTGTGCAGCACTAGACATCTTAACATCACATACTTTATCTTGTAGCACTTGATATGGAATAGAATGTTGATGTGCACACTCCCCTTAGTCACAAGTGCAACCTGTACAAAGCTGTAAATCAACTCCCCTCCTTTGCACAACACTCTGATACAAACACATGTTTTAACAACACATAACACCATCCCGTTCTAACAATAACCACGTTATAATGCAAACCCCTTCAAAACATCTGAACTATTGCGTAAAACAAGTAACGCCGTTATGCGGAAAATCACCTTAAAAACATTGTAAGACCCCATCCACAAATGTCTGTTTCCTCCCTAATTGTCCCTACTTAGTTACCAGGCAACCACTATGAGTGTTTTGACAAAT